>CAADRB010000229.1:0-17599 GCA_900708905.1 Hymenolepis diminuta
CTTCAACATGGACATTGTAGTTGCATGCAAACTTACATCGCCCCATTACGGCAAGTCACGATATGGAAAGGTTTTGTCATTATTCAACTGGACTGAATCGCGTGTTCTCGTTGCGCAACCGCAGTGTGTAGCATATGTCCTAATTATCCAGTTAAGGATGAAGGGAACATTGAAAATAGAACGTATTCATTTGCATGTGAGGGTCCACGTATTTACATTTGAAAATGGGGTGGTAATAGATTCCGACTTCGAAGGGGTAGTTATAAAATAATACTTCATTCAATGCAAGTGCAGGTGTCACTTACTTAATTCAAGATTGTTGAAAAATACATTCATCAGTATTGTTTTCACTATCGTTATTATTGTCATTATCATTATTCATTTTACTATTTCAGACAAGCGGATGCAAAGCAAGACCTAAAATAATATAATTATAAGGATATGATTATAGAGAGAAAGGATGGGGAGATGTGGTCCATGGGATTCGGGATGCTCACTTCCCCACTCAGCTCAGCCGTTGTCTTTTTTAAAAGGTCCTTTGGAGGGATTCGCATTGAATCTTACTCCAGCAATTCACCGTTGTCGCTCGAATCCCCTTGAGGTAGGGTTTACGCTGTTATAAACGGGAAGTGACACTGTTGGATATTTTGGCCATGACAACCCAGTCAAACCGAAGACTCCCTTTGATCTTGATTCTTCTTCTTTGCCATAGCTTCTAATCCTTTCTTTCCACTTCTCATTCGATAACTCAGAAGGTCTCTAGGGCACAAGAATTATGGAAACTTTTCATAGCAGCCCAAAGGTCAAGTCTTCTTTATTGAAGTTTGGCCGCGGGATTTTCCAGAGGAATCCATAGACCTAGCACTTCGCATATCAACACTCCCCCGAAACTCATTTTCGGTGAGGGACAACATCCTGGACACATTGTCCGAAAAATCCGAATCTCGGTTTCTCCCTCTGCACCACATCATTTATTAGTTGATTAATCAATGGTCATTTCATTTACCGTTTTGTGGCATGTGATTAGCGGCTTTCTCAGGTAACCTCGACGTTCGCAGTTTGTCTCGTCTACTTGACCGTACCAAATATAAATGATTTGGACAGAGATTAGTGTAGCTTTCAATTTATGCATTTATTGGGGGTGGGAGAAAGTGAAAATGAAGGATTTCAGTTATGCACCAAGGTTCCAGTCCCTTTTGTTAAGGTCCCCGCGCCTTGAGACATTTATGAACCTGCCTAGTCAATCCACTCTCATTCATATTTTCGAAACTCGCGGTCTACAAATCTGTTTAAACTCATTTTAGAGCTGAAGGAAGCTTGAAAACCGAAGCAGCGAAAATTTGAAGATTGAATTATGGTTCCACTTCCATCTTCAGAGCTGCAGGGTTGTCAGTGTGTATGAGCTTAGATAGGCCCATCGACAACACGATTGAATGGTTACAATTTTCGTCTCCTACTAGTGCGGGTACCAACGACGTGATAGGATCTCTTATATAGTGGAGCTCACCAAACTTCATCCAAGATGAGAAACGTTCACAGATTTAAACGCCCAACTGACAGCTCAGGTCCTACCTAGAACAGCTTAACAACCGGCTCCAATGTACACTAAATTAGGAGCCAAAAGAGAAAGTAGTTGTGCATGTGATGGACACAAATACCCGTCTGTTTATTTGGGAGAGATTATTAACTAAACATATTAGCAGAGAGTGAATCTTATGATAATTACCATAACAAAATGGAAAACCAAAAGCGGTGTTTCTTCAATTGGGAAGTCGCTATTAAGTAGATGAACTCCATTGTTATCGTGATCTCATAGTCTCTTGCTTGGTGGATGTATATTATAGGTGATGGTTTATAGAGTCACATGATTCGCACCGGTCTGCATTTCAAATGGAGATCTTTCATGCATAGTGTCATATCACAAGTGATCTGAGTGTGTTAGAGTAATCTAGAACCTTCTCTGCAGTCCTATCACATTAGTTCCCAAATATAAGCACTAAACCACATTTAATTCCCTGATTTAAATTTGCGCAAATCGAAGCTTAAAGAACATTTGCACAGTTTGCGTTCGTGGTGAAGATGTTTCTGTTCAAGCTCCCAACTACCCGTGGGATCCGATCATTTCTGGGGCCCGATCTACATAAGTGGTCATGACAAACTTTCTGGTCTCGAAAGGAAGGACATTGGATATCTCAAATGATAGAGACATATGAGAGAGACAATGCGATATCCTCTCTTCAACTAGAGCCTGCATTCCGTAAGAGTGGTTCTGGGGAGAAAATCAAGTCAGTAAAATATTGCCTTGAGTGATTTGTCTCCGCCATGTGGGCTCCACTATGTTATCAAGTCCGCTATTTAAGCCAGTATCAACTGACAACTCTTAGCTATAAGTGGAGACAAGTTTATCGAGATAGTATGATTAAGCAGTCAAATATTACCAGCTCTTCATTTTGCTGAATAAGTAAACTCCAAATAAGTATTTACTAGGAGGCATCTCCTATATAAGAAAATATAGAATGAAACCATATAAGGACCTTTATGAGTATCAGAGATAGGAAGATGCAAACATTAAGGAGTGAAAAGGTGAGAGCAAACGTACTCTAGTCACAATGGCCGCTTCCGAATACCCCATCATGCAACCATGTGGTTGAGTATATCTGGAGTTCAAGCTCCTCGTTTGTTCCCTGTTCTCCCCACTCAGTCCGAGTTCTAGCAAGTGCTTTTGTACTGGCTGGCCCACCTCCAATACTTCAGTAGCTTCCGGCTTGGTGGCTTACGTTGTTCTAATTTCAGTACCGTCTCCACCCTCACTGAGCCGGCACTTGTTTCCTTACTCTTTCAATTTCCAATTCCGCCTCCAACTTATCTCATTTTTGCTCACACTTCTTGCCTGTGTCCAATACATCAGTGGACTTCGCATTTGAAGAAGACTGTTGTGCCCTCTTAGCTTTTACTCAAGACATTTGTTTCGCGAAGTGCGTGCAGTCTAATTTTGTCAGCATCCTAAGGTTGATTTGTTGACGAGATTTTGTCACTCTCTAATCCCTCAATAACCTACTAATCAAATGTTGACATTTGAACTCCACTTGGATGAACCCAGAACTCAACTGCTGAATGACTTTGGTGTCCACTTTCACTACCTCCCTCTTGGAGACTTCCTTTCACTCCACTCTTTCTTAGACTAACTTACCACAGCGCTCATATTACACGCAGCATGTCTCTGGCATGACACTCTTATGCGCATATGAAATTCAAATAGAGCCATTCGGTTGGGCCATGAGGACCTATCAGCTAAAGCTTTTGGTACCAAAATAAAGAACCCAAGTGTGGCTATCATTATTCGTTGACCTAGCATAAGTTGAAGTTTTTTTAAAATGGTATTGGAAGACTTATTATCTGCTGATCTCAGAGTTCTGGAAAACGACCTTGGATAATAAAATAAACTCATGCGTGTCCAGCGTGATGCACTTTTATAGGCCATTGAACACAGTATTGAAAGCACCTTGGAGAGAAGCAGGTCATCTTGAGTTATTTAACAACAAATAGGCCATTAATTAGACTGCACAAAGTATCAGTTAAAACAGGCGTCTAAATGTAAATGGATAAAGTTGGGAATTCTAGGGCATAGGAAGGCTTAACTAAATCATAGGAATTAAAATACCTGGGCTGATTCCACAATGTAACCCCCGACAGCTATCCATCTGCTTCATTACCTCCCCCCCCCCCACATATCCCCTCCCCTCTGCTACTTCTCGTCCAAACACTTCTCATGCTCACTGGGTCCTTTGCCATCCTCTCTGGGTCCTCTCTGGGTCGTCTCTGGGTGGTCTCTGGGTCCTCTCTGGAGCTCCATTCCACCCATCTCCAATCCCACTCTGTGTTGCTGAAAGTAGCGAGATTTCGAGACACCATCTCGCCACCCCATATTACTCTTCTGAAATGCACCCTAGACAGGGTAGAGATTTTAGCGGCTTTGTCCAACAGATGTCTGCTAATTTGAAGCACAATTGCATAGATATTTGCAACCTGAACGTTGTACAGTTTAACAACGAGAATATTTATGTTTGGGTGTTGGAGACGTCAGATGTCCATCTCCAGGAAATTCTTGCGAAACTTACTTTAAGTGGTGATATGACAGGAAGAATTAGAGCTTGCGTAAATTCGGACGAGTTATTTCAACACTGGAAATTAAGTCGAGTCACCCGATTCTCTGTTGTAGGTCTAATGACCCAGATCGCCTTCCATCTAGTTCAAATTCAAATAACATGACAATAACTCACGCGATGTAGTACTTAGTTCTTCTTCCTGAAATAGAATCCACTCAAATGCACACTATCATTCAATTCAATTAGATCCTCTTCGATGATGCTAGTCAACATTGGTTGGCAAGTCAACCTTGTGTTACTGCTTAAAACTGTCATTTTAGTTATGCATTTAAATGAGGACTGAAGTAATCTCTAGTAGCAAAACCTTACAGCAACACTCCCAGTGACTGAAGGTGGCAAAATCCGTTGCATTGCCAATGGAATGTGATCAGGGTGAACTAAGTCCCATTAGCTCATAACAGCATTTCTCTCTCTCCCCCCTCTCCCTCTCTCTCTTTCTCTCATAAAGCCATGAAGTCGATATATTCTTGTGAGTGATAAAAGTATATCTTCTTGATTCAATCCCCAATCCTTATCTTATCGTCAACGATTTTCACTAACCTGCACATAGTGGTACTACTACTGCACCATGCATTCAATTGATCTCACAATTTGTGCACTGGAAGTTTACCGAGTTGTGAGGTAACACGATGGACCTAATTCATTACAGGATCCATTAAAGGAAGTGCATACAATGAAACATAATTTCTCAAACTCCCTCCTTCATCTCATAATGAGTCAACGTGTTGATAACTACGTGCCGATAAGATCCAGAAGATCTCAGAGGGAACACACCTTGGCCAGATTACAGCTTACAACATTGTGCCAACTACAAGGAGATGCGCTCAACGACAACAGAAGTCAATCATGCTATTCTCCACTCTGATCAAACCTTGTCTTGAGACACACAATGTGCACCCCACCATCTCTCTTCGTTTTTTGTCCTTTTCATTCTCCTTTTGACATCTTGGCAGTAAGTGTGTGAAGAAACAACCTTCCACAGTCACAACATCGGTCAGTGCACCATCCTATACATATCTCTTCTCAGCCAATCTCTCCTCATTTCTATCACGGGGGACCAGCAACAGCGGAGGTAAACCCCTTGTTCATGACATGTTGTGCTATGTCATACATGTCTGTTATGCCGTGATTTAAATGCAGGACTGCACCAAGTTTATAGGTTAGGTAAAGTGAAATCCTCTTATGAGGCCATTCCACTCACTTTTACATTTCTAACAATGTGAACATTATAATTTTATAATAGTTGCAGGGAGAAGTATCTGTGGCGCAGAAGTCTCGCCCTTAACAAAATCGCTGATTTACAGTTTGGGTAGAAGGCTAGAGATTACCAATATACTTTAAGATACACTGAGTTGATTAGACTGGATTCGATTAGAGCTAACTGCAAATTCTGCCTTATGCCTTATGCCTTATGCCAATCAACTGTGATTAGATCGCACCGATGCAGCCAGCCTCACAACCGTCTACACTAAGGGTTCTGTATTTATCTCCCACGGTAAAGCCTTTTTACTCCTATCGAGGAATTTCATGACATTTAACATCTGCTATTTTTCATTTAACAGAACTCGAAGTTGGAGAATATTTGCCTATCATATTGTAAGCCACCAAGTACGTTGATACTCAAGATTTGGTAGTAGGCTTAGGCAGAAAACTAGTCAGCTTAGTGCCGAAATATGCACACCAAAACACAGAGAATAGCAAGATGGCGGAGCATGAAAAACATGGGAGGATTGCGGCAGTTGTGGAAAGGTGGTCGCTTCTTCTCACATTTGTACACTTTCTGCCTTTCATGTTCTCATAACCTTAATGCCGTTTTATTTTATATTGCCTTATCTATACGACGCTTTTAGACCATGGTTCCCGCGCAATCATTTATTGATATCTATTATTACTGAAGAAAACGTCTCTGTCATAGGCATTCACGGTGCTCATGTGCTGCTCATGGTGAATGACATGTGAGATAAGAGTCAAAACGAATTGCAAAAATAATAACAATAATAATAATAATAATAATGAGAGTTTAAATTTTAGAGTACAGATAATTGATGAATTCTAGGTTGTAGAATGAGGAAAAATAGGGTTGAGATGGAAATAAATGTCGAGGTAATTGAGAGGCTAGAATACTGCAACCATGAATGTGTTGTATGCCATATGATTGTGATGTGTTGCTGTTGTAAAGTAAATCTCTATCTACTTTTATAATGCCAGTAAGTCCGGTTTCTGCCGCTATGATCTCTCTATGATTGATAGGTACGGTTAGATAATAATTAAATCAGATGTGGGCAGAGGCAATTAGGAATTTCGGTTACCCCTAGGTAATTGAACCGTTAACTGTCAAACATACTGATAAGGACGATAAGTGGCTTAGAGGCCAAATGTGTGGGAATCGGTCATTCCGAGGCAAAACGTAACCTTTCCAGCTTTCACCGTCGTCAGCACTTGTCGCTTGAGTCACAATGTTGAGAAAATACAGAATGAACCAACACTTAATCTAATATACGTTCAATAAGCTGTTCGATACGTAACTGACATGTTTTCGTCAATGTTGGTATGCGACACCACTTGCTCCAGAAAAAGTGGGAAGGTCCAAAATTGAGTGATAGAGGAAAGAGAAAGAGCAATTAGGCAAGAAAAAGCACCTTACATTAATTTCATACAGTGAGACTTAAAGTCACAAATTCAGAGTTAGAAGTAAACGAAACCCCAAATTTTAGTTGAATTTGCAAAGTTTTGTGAAAGATGTTCAGTCATATGAATTATGATTTTAACTTCTAAGTGCCTAATTGCGATATTTTCAGTTAATTTAATGAAGACATTGATGACAAGGTAAAGATTATTAAATATCTCTTTCCTAAAATCATATGAAAATGTTTCTTTTCTGAAAATTATTTCAATTAATACCTCCAGAGGAATACCAACATACTAGAATAATATTTTATTTGCATGATGAAATTGACTAGAGCAGGAGAAAAGATTAGGTGAGGGAATATTTGGAGTCGGAATGCACGTTTTACTGGCAATTAGAGTTTCACTACCATAATCAATGAAACAATTTGTTGTCAACGCAGTGAAATTAACCTACTAACAATTCTGGAGCCCCATTAACATTATCGCAATTAACTGTGACAAAAATCGACAAAGATGGCTTAAGGTCGTAGAGTTTGTATTTTGTCCCGTGATGAATAATTAATGAGTGTGGTCTTCAAGTCGCATATCATTCTTATAAGCATGCGGCAGGAGGCCTTGTTAGTTATATCTTGACAGTTAATCATCAACCTGGAGGTGAATTGATCTTTAATTGTCAATGCAATGAGGAAAACATTTATTTCTAAGTTTAGTCCAAGTAAGCATTTCTAAGGGATATCTAATAGATAGAATGAAAGAGCGCAGATCAAGCTTTTCATTTATCCCTTGTTCCCCATGTTACTAGATTAGTAAATCAACATGATATCTTAGTAACTAAGTAGACTGTTGCTAGTCCCTCCCTCCAGCATACTAATCTAAGCGGTTTCTTTCCTATGTTCTGAATATCAAAAGGCTATGTAACAGCATATTTTGTTTAGCGTTTACATTGACCAAACTGAATTGAATTCCAGAAGGTCTGGATGTATAGATCAGCTGAATAACATATGGGGATTACGATCGTTATCTTAGTTCGTTTTCCCAAGATGAATAGTAAATATTTGCATTACAGACAAAAGGCTTTGCTAGATCAGTATGAAACTTTCAATATTAGATCAATCAAAGAGAGGGGAGAGGAAAATAACGAGTATTCTCTTTTTGAATTGTGATAAATGATCAATAGGTTCTTGAAAATTAAGTTTCGTTTGGGGATTCACATTCAATTTTGTTTTCACTATCACATATTGAACAAACCAGTTTCTGTTTGCTTGATAAAAATGGAAATCTTACATATCAGATGGCCTAAGTTCTGCATCACTCCAATGATAATAATGATGGCTCATTCGAATGGATCAGTGTGGTTGCATATATTCGTAGACCAAGCTTCCCATTTATCCATTTTTCCTCCATGTTAACTGGTGTACTGACTGGCGAGATTACTACTTCAAATTTCCCGATAGCAACGGGGTGGGTGACCGACACTATAAATAGTATTTGATAAGTTGATATATTATTTAGCAGGTGATCAAATTCATTCTTTCCCCTTGAACTAATACTGGGTCTGAGTCTGTATTATGTAGGAGTCAGCGAAAATATTAAGATCACCAACAAGTACTTCTTGCTTTATTAATCAAAGAAAAGAGCAGAAAAACAAAATAAAGGACAAAGAGTTCATGACTAAATTTCATTTCTTTTAGTTTTGGCAATGTTAAGCCGTTGGCAGCCAGTCCATTTTATCTTGCCACACCAACTTGAACGCATTGGTTTTGATGACAACGGAATCCACTTGGGCATCTGCTGCAGGTCCTTCCAGAAACATAGGGCTTGGCATTATCTTGATACCACCTAAATGTATACAAAAATGATGCCTCCATTTCATTCCCGCGTTAAATATGCCATAAAATAAGTGTTCCTCCGTGTCAACTTACGGAGTTTTGTAAACGCAGACCATGAGGTAAAATGGCTTTTTATCCGGAGACTTATCGGCTTCGCATTTTTGCATTGCGCATCCGAAGTTAGTGCTAGGTGCCCAAATGAGCTAAAATTTCATAATTTCATCGATAATACTGTATAATCGCACATTAATTGCTTGCAAGTATACTAGTCATGATACCCGAAGTTAGAACTTGTTAGAAGTGAACACAATTTTTACTAAAAATGGCACTCTAATTAGAAGAGATGCATATGTATAAATGATAATTATTAACAATGCGGGTATACGTTAAGTCTGACGTAACCGCATAATTGAAATTGAATGTAAAACGGAAATTTAGATCACCTAAACTTCATAAAACAGTAAAATTTTAGCTGTAAAGAAGGGGCAAGTATTTTCAATTTGTTCCGAACAAATGCGATTTAATTTTTATTCTTTCTTCCACTATTGGATAGCACTCGTTCCGTCATGGAATGTACAATAAATAAAAGCTAGGCGCCAATATTGTAGAGCTTAAGCCTTTCTCTTGTTTACAGTAAATTATTTATAAGATGAAATTTTGGTGAGATAAATTACAAAATACATTCCCATGTCAAGTTCCATCTGTGATGAATTAATCAAATGAAACTTCTTACTTTCTTGTAGTTTGAACACACTTTTGAGCATGAGTTATCCGCGTATGTATAAAACTTCTTCTCTTCTTCCCACGTTTTTGCCATATCCATTACTGTAGGTTGTTTCGGTTCATAGGAGATTGCCATTGTTGACATAGTGTGAGAATACTCTTTTTCCTTAGTTGGATCTGGGACTTGTTTAGTACACCTTGCAACCCAGCGTTCAGCCAACTTTTTCAGCTCATCAGAATGACCCTTAAAGGTGATGGGAGATTTTAAACTTACTATTGATCTCATGTCTGCAGCTTCAGGTCGAACACTTCCTCTTACTTTCAAATGAAAATACAAAAGGTCACTAATATCTTTCGGTGATAACGACTCCGAAAAAGAAACCGGAATGTTCATCGAAACGCAAAGCAACAACACCACATTCAACCTAAAATAATAACGTTTCATCTTACAATTGAAGACAGTTATGCTAAAGCTATAATTTTATCATATATAAATGTGAAATGACCTTGATGAGTTAAAGAAGTGAGTTTATATAGGCCTAGAAAGCGTACTCTTCATAGAAGATATTTTTTACAGGTAGATGAAAGTGCTCACTGAAATAACAGGGACGTCTGCAACATTAAGTTATCAACCGTAAATAATAATAGAGATAAATTCCTATCTCAGTGTGGCTAAATTACCAGCCCAGTTAACTCAAAGTTAGAAGATGAGAGAGAAGCGGAATATGTCTTATTTGGTTAATAAAGATACCGTGTTTTGGGGATTTGTTAGCTAAAAAAATATGGACAAATGACGACCAATGAGTTCAATATTAGGGGCAGAATGAAATGCAGACAATGGGGAGGGGGGAGTTTTTCGATTAAAGTGGTCGCTGTCAGTTAGTCCGATCAACTCCGTATCGGGAATGTAATTGGTAAATGAACTCTCTCATCACCAATAACAGAGCACAATGCTTTAATAAAGGAATAAGTCTCTCCTAAAGATGAGCTCATAGATGACGTAATTATTATTGACTCTAATTAGGCATTCAATTAGGATTTGTTAGACATGGAAAAAGTGCGTGAATTAACAAGCATTAAAAGAAGAAGAGTAAAACTTAGGTCTATTTATTATAAGGGACAAGAACTTGCATTGGGCTCATTTGTGATTGGTGTCTCCATGATTTTAAAACGTGAGAATGAGAAAAATTCAACTTCGAGATCTGTTAAATGAAAAATAGCAGATGTTAAATGTCACGATAAAAGTGCATTTTGCAGTCGTGTATGTCACGAAACATTTTACAAATTAACTGAAAATATCGCAATTAGGCACTTAGAAGTTAAAATCATAATTCATATGACTGAACATCTTTCACAAAACTTTGCAAATTCAACTAAAATTTGGGGTTTCGTTTACTTCTAACTCTGAATTTGTGACTTTAAGTCTCACTGTATGAAATTAATGTAAGGTGCTTTTTCTTGCCTAATTGCTCTTTCTCTTTCCTCTATCACTCAATTTTGGACCTTCCCACTTTTTCTGGAGCAAGTGGTGTCGCATACCAACATTGACGAAAACATGTCAGTTACGTATCGAACAGCTTATTGAACGTATATTAGATTAAGTGTTGGTTCATTCTGTATTTTCTCAACATTGTGACTCAAGCGACAAGTGCTGACGACGGTGAAAGCTGGAAAGGTTACGTTTTGCCTCGGAATGACCGATTCCCACACATTTGGCCTCTAAGCCACTTATCGTCCTTATCAGTATGTTTGACAGTTAACGGTTCAATTACCTAGGGGTAACCGAAATTCCTAATTGCCTCTGCCCACATCTGATTTAATTATTATCTAACCGTACCTATCAATCATAGAGAGATCATAGCGGCAGAAACCGGACTTACTGGCATTATAAAAGTAGATAGAGATTTACTTTACAACAGCAACACATCACAATCATATGGCATACAACACATTCATGGTTGCAGTATTCTAGCCTCTCAATTACCTCGACATTTATTTCCATCTCAACCCTATTTTTCCTCATTCTACAACCTAGAATTCATCAATTATCTGTACTCTAAAATTTAAACTCTCATTATTATTATTATTATTATTGTTATTATTTTTGCAATTCGTTTTGACTCTTATCTCACATGTCATTCACCATGAGCAGCACATGAGCACCGTGAATGCCTATGACAGAGACGTTTTCTTCAGTAATAATAGATATCAATAAATGATTGCGCGGGAACCATGGTCTAAAAGCGTCGTATAGATAAGGCAATATAAAATAAAACGGCATTAAGGTTATGAGAACATGAAAGGCAGAAAGTGTACAAATGTGAGAAGAAGCGACCACCTTTCCACAACTGCCGCAATCCTCCCATGTTTTTCATGCTCCGCCATCTTGCTATTCTCTGTGTTTTGGTGTGCATATTTCGGCACTAAGCTGACTAGTTTTCTGCCTAAGCCTACTACCAAATCTTGAGTATCAACGTACTTGGTGGCTTACAATATGATAGGCAAATATTCTCCAACTTCGAGTTCTGTTAAATGAAAAATAGCAGATGTTAAATGTCATGAAATTCCTCGATAGGAGTAAAAAGGCTTTACCGTGGGAGATAAATACAGAACCCTTAGTGTAGACGGTTGTGAGGCTGGCTGCATCGGTGCGATCTAATCACAGTTGATTGGCATAAGGCATAAGGCATAAGGCAGAATTTGCAGTTAGCTCTAATCGAATCCAGTCTAATCAACTCAGTGTATCTTAAAGTATATTGGTAATCTCTAGCCTTCTACCCAAACTGTAAATCAGCGATTTTGTTAAGGGCGAGACTTCTGCGCCACAGATACTTCTCCCTGCAACTATTATAAAATTATAATGTTCACATTGTTAGAAATGTAAAAGTGAGTGGAATGGCCTCATAAGAGGATTTCACTTTACCTAACCTATAAACTTGGTGCAGTCCTGCATTTAAATCACGGCATAACAGACATGTATGACATAGCACAACATGTCATGAACAAGGGGTTTACCTCCGCTGTTGCTGGTCCCCCGTGATAGAAATGAGGAGAGATTGGCTGAGAAGAGATATGTATAGGATGGTGCACTGACCGATGTTGTGACTGTGGAAGGTTGTTTCTTCACACACTTACTGCCAAGATGTCAAAAGGAGAATGAAAAGGACAAAAAACGAAGAGAGATGGTGGGGTGCACATTGTGTGTCTCAAGACAAGGTTTGATCAGAGTGGAGAATAGCATGATTGACTTCTGTTGTCGTTGAGCGCATCTCCTTGTAGTTGGCACAATGTTGTAAGCTGTAATCTGGCCAAGGTGTGTTCCCTCTGAGATCTTCTGGATCTTATCGGCACGTAGTTATCAACACGTTGACTCATTATGAGATGAAGGAGGGAGTTTGAGAAATTATGTTTCATTGTATGCACTTCCTTTAATGGATCCTGTAATGAATTAGGTCCATCGTGTTACCTCACAACTCGGTAAACTTCCAGTGCACAAATTGTGAGATCAATTGAATGCATGGTGCAGTAGTAGTACCACTATGTGCAGGTTAGTGAAAATCGTTGACGATAAGATAAGGATTGGGGATTGAATCAAGAAGATATACTTTTATCACTCACAAGAATATATCGACTTCATGGCTTTATGAGAGAAAGAGAGAGAGGGAGAGGGGGGAGAGAGAGAAATGCTGTTATGAGCTAATGGGACTTAGTTCACCCTGATCACATTCCATTGGCAATGCAACGGATTTTGCCACCTTCAGTCACTGGGAGTGTTGCTGTAAGGTTTTGCTACTAGAGATTACTTCAGTCCTCATTTAAATGCATAACTAAAATGACAGTTTTAAGCAGTAACACAAGGTTGACTTGCCAACCAATGTTGACTAGCATCATCGAAGAGGATCTAATTGAATTGAATGATAGTGTGCATTTGAGTGGATTCTATTTCAGGAAGAAGAACTAAGTACTACATCGCGTGAGTTATTGTCATGTTATTTGAATTTGAACTAGATGGAAGGCGATCTGGGTCATTAGACCTACAACAGAGAATCGGGTGACTCGACTTAATTTCCAGTGTTGAAATAACTCGTCCGAATTTACGCAAGCTCTAATTCTTCCTGTCATATCACCACTTAAAGTAAGTTTCGCAAGAATTTCCTGGAGATGGACATCTGACGTCTCCAACACCCAAACATAAATATTCTCGTTGTTAAACTGTACAACGTTCAGGTTGCAAATATCTATGCAATTGTGCTTCAAATTAGCAGACATCTGTTGGACAAAGCCGCTAAAATCTCTACCCTGTCTAGGGTGCATTTCAGAAGAGTAATATGGGGTGGCGAGATGGTGTCTCGAAATCTCGCTACTTTCAGCAACACAGAGTGGGATTGGAGATGGGTGGAATGGAGCTCCAGAGAGGACCCAGAGACCACCCAGAGACGACCCAGAGAGGACCCAGAGAGGATGGCAAAGGACCCAGTGAGCATGAGAAGTGTTTGGACGAGAAGTAGCAGAGGGGAGGGGATATGTGGGGGGGGGGGAGGTAATGAAGCAGATGGATAGCTGTCGGGGGTTACATTGTGGAATCAGCCCAGGTATTTTAATTCCTATGATTTAGTTAAGCCTTCCTATGCCCTAGAATTCCCAACTTTATCCATTTACATTTAGACGCCTGTTTTAACTGATACTTTGTGCAGTCTAATTAATGGCCTATTTGTTGTTAAATAACTCAAGATGACCTGCTTCTCTCCAAGGTGCTTTCAATACTGTGTTCAATGGCCTATAAAAGTGCATCACGCTGGACACGCATGAGTTTATTTTATTATCCAAGGTCGTTTTCCAGAACTCTGAGATCAGCAGATAATAAGTCTTCCAATACCATTTTAAAAAAACTTCAACTTATGCTAGGTCAACGAATAATGATAGCCACACTTGGGTTCTTTATTTTGGTACCAAAAGCTTTAGCTGATAGGTCCTCATGGCCCAACCGAATGGCTCTATTTGAATTTCATATGCGCATAAGAGTGTCATGCCAGAGACATGCTGCGTGTAATATGAGCGCTGTGGTAAGTTAGTCTAAGAAAGAGTGGAGTGAAAGGAAGTCTCCAAGAGGGAGGTAGTGAAAGTGGACACCAAAGTCATTCAGCAGTTGAGTTCTGGGTTCATCCAAGTGGAGTTCAAATGTCAACATTTGATTAGTAGGTTATTGAGGGATTAGAGAGTGACAAAATCTCGTCAACAAATCAACCTTAGGATGCTGACAAAATTAGACTGCACGCACTTCGCGAAACAAATGTCTTGAGTAAAAGCTAAGAGGGCACAACAGTCTTCTTCAAATGCGAAGTCCACTGATGTATTGGACACAGGCAAGAAGTGTGAGCAAAAATGAGATAAGTTGGAGGCGGAATTGGAAATTGAAAGAGTAAGGAAACAAGTGCCGGCTCAGTGAGGGTGGAGACGGTACTGAAATTAGAACAACGTAAGCCACCAAGCCGGAAGCTACTGAAGTATTGGAGGTGGGCCAGCCAGTACAAAAGCACTTGCTAGAACTCGGACTGAGTGGGGAGAACAGGGAACAAACGAGGAGCTTGAACTCCAGATATACTCAACCACATGGTTGCATGATGGGGTATTCGGAAGCGGCCATTGTGACTAGAGTACGTTTGCTCTCACCTTTTCACTCCTTAATGTTTGCATCTTCCTATCTCTGATACTCATAAAGGTCCTTATATGGTTTCATTCTATATTTTCTTATATAGGAGATGCCTCCTAGTAAATACTTATTTGGAGTTTACTTATTCAGCAAAATGAAGAGCTGGTAATATTTGACTGCTTAATCATACTATCTCGATAAACTTGTCTCCACTTATAGCTAAGAGTTGTCAGTTGATACTGGCTTAAATAGCGGACTTGATAACATAGTGGAGCCCACATGGCGGAGACAAATCACTCAAGGCAATATTTTACTGACTTGATTTTCTCCCCAGAACCACTCTTACGGAATGCAGGCTCTAGTTGAAGAGAGGATATCGCATTGTCTCTCTCATATGTCTCTATCATTTGAGATATCCAATGTCCTTCCTTTCGAGACCAGAAAGTTTGTCATGACCACTTATGTAGATCGGGCCCCAGAAATGATCGGATCCCACGGGTAGTTGGGAGCTTGAACAGAAACATCTTCACCACGAACGCAAACTGTGCAAATGTTCTTTAAGCTTCGATTTGCGCAAATTTAAATCAGGGAATTAAATGTGGTTTAGTGCTTATATTTGGGAACTAATGTGATAGGACTGCAGAGAAGGTTCTAGATTACTCTAACACACTCAGATCACTTGTGATATGACACTATGCATGAAAGATCTCCATTTGAAATGCAGACCGGTGCGAATCATGTGACTCTATAAACCATCACCTATAATATACATCCACCAAGCAAGAGACTATGAGATCACGATAACAATGGAGTTCATCTACTTAATAGCGACTTCCCAATTGAAGAAACACCGCTTTTGGTTTTCCATTTTGTTATGGTAATTATCATAAGATTCACTCTCTGCTAATATGTTTAGTTAATAATCTCTCCCAAATAAACAGACGGGTATTTGTGTCCATCACATGCACAACTACTTTCTCTTTTGGCTCCTAATTTAGTGTACATTGGAGCCGGTTGTTAAGCTGTTCTAGGTAGGACCTGAGCTGTCAGTTGGGCGTTTAAATCTGTGAACGTTTCTCATCTTGGATGAAGTTTGGTGAGCTCCACTATATAAGAGATCCTATCACGTCGTTGGTACCCGCACTAGTAGGAGACGAAAATTGTAACCATTCAATCGTGTTGTCGATGGGCCTATCTAAGCTCATACACACTGACAACCCTGCAGCTCTGAAGATGGAAGTGGAACCATAATTCAATCTTCAAATTTTCGCTGCTTCGGTTTTCAAGCTTCCTTCAGCTCTAAAATGAGTTTAAACAGATTTGTAGACCGCGAGTTTCGAAAATATGAATGAGAGTGGATTGACTAGGCAGGTTCATAAATGTCTCAAGGCGCGGGGACCTTAACAAAAGGGACTGGAACCTTGGTGCATAACTGAAATCCTTCATTTTCACTTTCTCCCACCCCCAATAAATGCATAAATTGAAAGCTACACTAATCTCTGTCCAAATCATTTATATTTGGTACGGTCAAGTAGACGAGACAAACTGCGAACGTCGAGGTTACCTGAGAAAGCCGCTAATCACATGCCACAAAACGGTAAATGAAATGACCATTGATTAATCAACTAATAAATGATGTGGTGCAGAGGGAGAAACCGAGATTCGGATTTTTCGGACAATGTGTCCAGGATGTTGTCCCTCACCGAAAATGAGTTTCGGGGGAGTGTTGATATGCGAAGTGCTAGGTCTATGGATTCCTCTGGAAAATCCCGCGGCCAAACTTCAATAAAGAAGACTTGACCTTTGGGCTGCTATGAAAAGTTTCCATAATTCTTGTGCCCTAGAGACCTTCTGAGTTATCGAATGAGAAGTGGAAAGAAAGGATTAGAAGCTATGGCAAAGAAGAAGAATCAAGATCAAAGGGAGTCTTCGGTTTGACTGGGTTGTCATGGCCAAAATATCCAACAGTGTCACTTCCCGTTTATAACAGCGTAAACCCTACCTCAAGGGGATTCGAGCGACAACGGTGAATTGCTGGAGTAAGATTCAATGCGAATCCCTCCAAAGGACCTTTTAAAAAAGACAACGGCTGAGCTGAGTGGGGAAGTGAGCATCCCGAATCCCATGGACCACATCTCCCCATCCTTTCTCTCTATAATCATATCCTTATAATTATATTATTTTAGGTCTTGCTTTGCATCCGCTTGTCTGAAATAGTAAAATGAATAATGATAATGACAATAATAACGATAGTGAAAACAATACTGATGAATGTATTTTTCAACAATCTTGAATTAAGTAAGTGACACCTGCACTTGCATTGAATGAAGTATTATTTTATAACTACCCCTTCGAAGTCGGAATCTATTACCACCCCATTTTCAAATGTAAATACGTGGACCCTCACATGCAAATGAATACGTTCTATTTTCAATGTTCCCTTCATCCTTAACTGGATAATTAGGACATATGCTACACACTGCGGTTGCGCAACGAGAACACGCGATTCAGTCCAGTTGAATAATGACAAAACCTTTCCATATCGTGACTTGCCGTAATGGGGCGATGTAAGTTTGCATGCAACTACAATGTCCATGTTGAAG
>CAADRB010000109.1:125724-211245 GCA_900708905.1 Hymenolepis diminuta
ATGATGACGATAAATAAGCCAATAACTTCAGTAATTTCATCTTTCGTTTATCTAAAACGATGCAGAATAAAAGATTGCGAATGTTTATCTTATCAGTAGTACTAGCAACCAATAAAATACTGACGCTTGAGGTACTGGACTTGAGTAAATTGAAAGTCAAGATAACGTATCTCGTCTATCCTCCTGAATTCATCGAACTTGATGGATGAATCCAACCAGTCCGGATTGCACATTTAAGATACCTCGCTCAAATTCAGAGATCCCCTAACTGAAAACTAATTTCTCTCAGGCACACTTTCCGGTCATTTCTCTTTCTGCTAACCGTAAATGGTTTACAGAGGTCTAAAATTTCTACAGTAAAGTCGGAAACTTATATTTCATAGAATCCTCTTTGAAAGGAAACATATCTTGATTCCACAAATAGAGAAATAACGTTAAATTTTACTGCCTATGACTTCCTAAGTGATTAAATATCCATCACTAAAGCGATTGTTCTTTCTCGTGAACATTTTTTCTCATATTAACCCTTGATTTCTGGAACCATTTCATCCGTATCCAAGACTAAATTAATCCCTAAGAGACCAATTCGTCTCAATTTTGACACTTAGAAATAGGCAAAGAGATAGAAATGCAAGATCTTTTATCCATCAACTCGGAGATAACCGAAGATGCAAGCACCGTCAGTCTTATCTTTTCTTCTGCCATCTTTATTCATGAAATGGGGAAAAATAATTATGTTTTTACGTTGGTCCTTTCGGTCCATTGCTACCCTACTAAATTTGACTATATTTGTTTTAAAATAAATCTAAATTTATCATCAATAAAAACAAATCCGGGAAAGAACTTTGCAGAGATTTATTTTCCTTTTCCTTTCATATGACAGCTGTCAGAACTGAATTGCTGTTGAACATTGATTTGCCGTTGTCTCAATAATATTGCCAAACTGAAAGAGCGAGTCAGTTCTAACAGAATCCTTCCGTTTTCTGCTATTTGTTCAGTGCGCCTGAGTAATGGATACTGTCTTTTGCCGGATGCTTAGAAAGTCTCCAGGAGAAAAGGAAATAGTGAGCCCTCTTTTGTTATTCCAAGCGCAGATGACACAAAAAGGAAGTAAAGAGGAAAGAACAAAAAGGATTTACAACAAGAAGACTTGGTGGGAAAATTCCATAGTAGAGCAACGGGAATATATTCAAAGTTAACTCGGGTGTTAAGTGAGGATTGAGAAAAGAGCACTCTTTTTTGGCTCTCTAGCACTCGACTATGTAGACGATTAAATTTGAACTTATGAACATGGAGAGAGAGTGAAGTTGTTTCAAGATTTGATAGAGAAATGATTCCTTGTGGACGAATTTCTTCCATAGTTTTTTCCAAATGTCCATCCAAAAACTCTACTACATTTCCAAAAATAAATAAATTTCTTCTTTTCATTAAATCTAGTTAGTTCTGTCATGATGTAAATATCTTTATTAGTCACATCCACCTGGTCAAAGATGTAAGATTATAGAAATACATAAAAATCCTGAAAAATAATATTGTCTGACTTTCTTGGTTTTTGGAGGAAGAGGACCACTTCAGATTGAAAGACGGATCATTTCAATTTAATGAGCTGATCAATAAACACCGCATGTGGTGGATAGGAAATTAAACACCAATCCAAAGGACGAATCATGCTAAAAGAATGTCGTATAGAGAAGAGGTAAACTGACGAATAAGTGATGATTTTAAATCTTGTATCCAAAATTCAATCGAAATATATCTCCTTTGTTGCCCTGACTTTATTCCCAACAACTTTTCAATCCCCTTTCCTTTTTCTCTTATGCTATTATTATCTTACAAAAGATGTCCATTCACGGGTGACGCTAAGACGATATTTCCCTCTCCTGAAAGAAGAAGGTAAACAGTCAGATAATTTTAATTTCAACTGAATTTCTTCTTTATTATTATTTAAGTTCATTAATTAGACTTCAGATGTTATATTTTCTCTTTGATAAGTCTTTCACTTTAGATCGAATAGGCTCCGGATTCATTAAATGGGACTCAAACGCAGAAGTAATGTACTGATAAATAAGAATGACACCCATGTTTGGGGTTGAATACATTTCTGAGCTCATAATTTCCTTATAGGGCAATATCGAAATGAAATCGGTACTGCATGAAACCTGACTCGTTTTATCATACTACTAAACGCAAAATGGTTGAGAATGAGTAGAGATAGGGGGAGAGGTAGATAGAGCATAGCTTTGATCTACCGCAAGAGCGCTAGTTCTGGCACTGATATCAGAAAGAGATCATTTGCGTGATTTGGGATAGTTATATGCACACATATACAAGAGCATTCGAAGAAGGACGCCCCCTCCTCTCACCCCATCCAAAACAGAGTCTGCCGTCAGCGAGTGTATTAGTGCTCGTTAATTTGCATGTCGCCACCGCAATCAGCCACCCCCTCTCCCCTCTCCTCCCCTCCTTCAACCCATAAGCCTCGATTACAAGGTGTAATTAGCTCACTGACCAAGGCCACGTGCCAAAAGCCTTACCTGATTGGACATGATTTAGCCAATCAGTGGGCAGCTTTCACCGTGTGCTGAAGACCAATCAGCATGCATCAGCAATGTATATGGACTTAGAATTTGGCTTAATATTCACAGATTACTTCATTTGGAGACAAAATGTCGTGGGTTCTCCTTCTCTTCTCTCTCCTTCAACTTCTTACTTCAACGCGAGGCGAGTTTCTTCGCTTTCAGATGCCAGAAGAGGTTCCCGTCAATACTGAAATTGCCGACTTGCCCAGTCTACTTAATTTACACTTGACAGATGATTCTGCCAGTCCAAATTACATATTTAAGATACTTAGCTCGAATCCCATGATAAACCAGATGTTTGCAATTGACCAGCGTACAGGAGTGCTTCGCACTAATGGACCAATTGATCGGGATCAGTTGTGCCAAAGAGCGGAACTTTGCTGCACAATGGTGGGCCAGCACGAAATAGCAAATGCGCATGATTTAAAGATTGTTGGTATGGAGGCAGTTCAGTCAAAATTTGGAAATCATATTATCTCAACCGGACTTAAATGCACGCTGGATTTTCGAGTAGCTTACAGCTCCAAAACTGATCCTACTTCCTTCGCCTCCATCCAGATTGACTTGTTAGACCTAAACGATAATGCTCCGAAGTTTACGGGAATTCCTAGCTCCCAGATCTCTCGAAACTACGACGGAAGTCTCATGTATGTTGTATCAATTTCTGAAAATGCACATATTGGATACCAGTTACCTTTACCAATAGCTCATGATGGAGATGCTGGATCCTTTGGAATTCAAGGGTACAGGCTGGAAGGGCCTTCAGCTCAGTATCTTTCTAGTTTTGATCATCGATTCTCCTCCGATTTTCCATTTGAACTCATTTCAACAAGACGGGATGATGGAGTGATTCTACCGAAACTTGAACTGCGAGAACATCTCGACTTCGAGAAAAGACAGGACTACTATATTTCACTCATTGCTTATGATACTGACCGTCATATGGCCCACTCTTCAGACATACTCGTTCGTGTGGATGTAATCGATGAGAATGATAATCAACCCAACGTGACTGTTCGAAAACGTATGCAGGGTGGTTATGACTCATCCACAATAGGACTTGGACAAAATCAACTCAACCTTCGAGAAGACACACCAGTTGGTACCCTGTTAGCTACTTTCGAAGCCAGAGATGCAGACAATGGGGAGAATGGTCGTGTGACATTTGCTTGGGCGGAGACAATTCCTCCAAGAGTTCAGCGTCTCTTCGATCTAAATCCCTCAACCGGAGAATTACGACTAGGGGATAGACTTGATTACGACAGTTTGGCAAAGTCCTCTCCCAACAGGGCCTATAATTTGGTCGTTGTGGCTTCAGATCATGGCAGACCAAATAGACTTTCAACTTCAGCCAGCATTATTATTGAATTGGTTGATGTAAATGATGAAGAGCCGAAAATCACTATAATGGATTTGGCTAATCGCAGTCCAACACAACTGGAAGTTCTAGAAAATGCAAAAAGTGACACATTCGTAGCTCTGGTGACTGTTCAGGATCTTGATGGTCCAAACGGGCCGAATGGGCAATTCTATTGCACCTTAAATAGCACGCTCTTCCGTCTGATTTCTGCCGATTCCTTCATGGGACATAAAATGATTCCAGACCACGATGACATATCCTTCGTTGGAGGTCATAACTCAGTGGGAGGCGTCGGAAGAGCTGAATTTCAACTCGTCACTACTACCAGCTTCGACAGAGAACAAACACCAGTCCATTTTGTGTCAATTAGGTGCCGGGACAAAGGAATTTCGCCTCTAGAAAGTCAGGTCAGTTATTTATTTTTGCTTTTTAAAAGGGCAATATAGATAAATTGACGGCATTAGATATCACTCTGCTAATTATTTCGGTTTTATAGGGGGAATCAGGAGCTTCTAATGGGAAAATATGATGTTGGTATTTGCATGATATCATCTTTTTGCCAGCCGCCAGAGATTTTTGGGTCAATTAGTCAGCCACCTCGGCAGGTGTCGAATATGTGTGTGTGTGCGTGCGTGTGTTTGCTTGTAAGAGAAGATCGACCCGGCAGGGTTTTGTTAGCTCGCTCCACCTAATCTAATTATGCATGTTGTGCTGTCCATGGCTAGATGCTAATTTTAGCCACCTCCACTTAGCCTCAGATAAATTGCTCTTACGATAAATAGGTGTTATTTTTGCAATGAGTTCGCTAAGTTTCATTAACTACAAATGATCTGTCTTTCTCCTAATATTATAGAAACGGATTTTTTACTCCTGAGAAAAAGAGATCTGAATAATACAGAGAGTCTTCAACTATCTGTTTGATAAGCACTTGACTGATCGCACTTTTACATCCTAATGGATCTGGCTTATTAATTATGTGGTTAAATAGGAATACAATTCAATTATAAGGCAGTCCAGGGAAGATTTTCTGTGAGTCAGAAGAAGATTTGTTTGGGAAGGGAATAAAAAGGAAGTATTTGATGAATCTAAAGTTTCTCACCGGAAAACAGGAAGTAGGTCTAAGCAACATCTCTCTCCCCCTCTCTTCTCATGCTTCACTGAGAAATTAACCCACCGGAAATACGATTTAATCGCTGTAAACGATATTCTTAAATCTGCTTCCGGAGAATGCAACGCTTAGCGGTATACACTCCTTTTGAGGGTTTTCTATTTAAACTGATAGAAAGAGGGAATGGGAGCGAGAGAGAAAGTAAAAATTGAAATTAATGCACCAACTTCAATTACGAACAACAATCTGTCATAGTTCGATTTTGTTTTCCTGCATTGGGGTGTGTGGAAGAGAGGAAGGGGAGAGGTGACAGAGAGGGAACAGTTAAAAGTTAATTAGCGAGTGCGAAATTAGACTCGGCAGGGACGAGGAAAATAAGGCGCCATCAGGTGTCTGAATTTTCGCACCGTTCGAATCACCTGCTTGCCTACTTTTGAAACATTCACAATGGGTGGTGGTCCCATACGTTCCATTTCCATCTTTCTCCCTTCCGCTCCGATGTACCCATCCGTGTTTCCTCTGTCCTTTTAATCCTCTTCCCCTTCGCTTGAACAACTTCACACTGCTGCCGCACAGTCGCACGCGCGTAGCGGCCAACATGTCACGGAAGAGGCAGTAAAATCAACAGTCCACCCATCTGCTTCTAACAACCTTCTCCCCTCAAACAGCTTGCCCGCCCTCAGGGAAATGTTTCCCAATTTAATCACCCCGCGTGGACAAATTACTAATTCGGAGGTGATGAAGCGTGCGAAATCGCTAAAGCTACAGAAAATTTTAAAATAACAACTAGAAGATGATAAATAAACCTCCGTTAACTTAAATGACCTTTCATGATATGCTCCTTTTAACAGAAAAAGTTCCTTTCCTTAAGAAGTGTCCTCTGCGACTTTTCACTAACAGTTTAATTATTCTAATCGAGACTGGATTTTGGTGTTTTGATATGCATTTACTCCATCTAGTCCATTTTTTGAACTAAATGTCGACGCACGCCTCACTATCTAATGTCTGTATGAGACTGAGTTAATATTTCTCTAAGTTCACACATATTTTGGACATTTGACCAGTCAAAATTTCCCGACAGATGCGTACCCTAATCATAACCTCCATCGAAATTGTCTAGTCATGCGTGAACGCCTGTTTTGTCTGCATCTGACATTATCGTGCACATGCAATAGCTCAAATTAAACGCTCTTTCGCAGTATTTGGGTCGTTAATTTTGCTCGAAGCAATAACTGTGACAACAAATGTGAATGAAAAAAGAATGGATGAATAATATTTGGTGAATATTGCCAGCAGCAAAACGTCTACCATCGGCGAAACACGCAAGAATAAATTTACGATTCCCATGGGAAAAATGGATTTGTTCAGGTCGAATGATTTTTAAATAACTATAGAAAAAAGTGTTAAAAGTAGAAGAAATGGCTGTAAAGAGGGAAAGGACTTACCGAAAGGAAATAGAGAAGGCCAAAATAAATCAACCCCCTTCTTTGTGGTCGATTTTCTTGATTTGCGTAGTTTTTAATTCGCTCCCCTTAAAATATCCCGCTTTTGAAGACATAACTCTCACATATCCCCTCTCACTCCCAAACCTATCTTCCACCTTTCAGGCACCTCCTATTTTGCTTTGCGGTAGGCGCACCGCAAGTGGCATGTTAAGAACTCCCCCAATATGACATTTCAAGGTCAGTTATTGTATCGGCTTCTCATCCGGTTTTGTAAAATAGAACTAGATCGGTGTTTTGGTAAGTTGGTTTACAAGGAAGTCTTTTTTGCTAACCGCCGGCTCATTATCGCAGTGGCCAGTGGCCTTGCTCTAAGACACAATCACCCAGATATGAGGTCAACCGGCAGACATACCTGGATAGAAGACCTGAGTGTGAATGCCTTTCCAACAAAGCATCAGTGTTTTAGGTAGCGCCGTCGGCGCCACAGCAGCAATCTTCTATCCAGGTCGCTATTTGAGCCACTTTGGAATAACCACTTTAGAATTTCTCGGCAAGATTTATTAACAATAAATTGCTCAGGCTAAAAGGGTTCTAGAAGGCCTTTTGAAATTGCGATTAGAGGTAGTACCTCTTGCTATTTGATAGCATTTTAAGTGGACAGACACACATCGAATTTCAACTGTCGCCGTAAATTCTAAATGTCTTGAATAATAAACAGTTAACAGAGTGGAGAGTGGAGGAACTGAAACCAGACTGTCACCTTAAATATTTAACACTCAATGCCATTTAGAATGTATCTGTTTAATACTCAACGGACACTGCTAACTATCTGAGACTTGTTATTTGTTCAGCTGCTGGGTTAGTGGCACGGAAGGGTAGTGAGGTCGAAGTTCCATGACACTGAAAACCTGAATGATTTCTCAGTGTCGCTTTATTTTTATTAAGAGGAAGGTATGCTGCATGAAATACGTTCCTTCCTGCTATTTTAACAAACTATAAGAGGTGTAGAATCTCCGACTTGTGTAAGAAAGCCTGAAAAAATGCTACGGCTGTCACGGGATGAAGTTTGTAGATACACTAGTTAAAAAAGCAGAAATGGGCGTTCTTTCTTTTAGCAAATATGATACAAAAATGCGACTGTGAATCAGCAAGTTCCCCATCTTTGGTATTCCCGTCATTTCCATAAAATTCTTTTGAATTCAATCAAGTACATAGGTGACATATTTGCTGTGGAAGCATCTTCAGATTATACAGTTTAAGGAATGATTTGCAGCGTACTGGTTTCATACTGAATTTAACTTAGTATTATTCATTTTCTTCTCTCGTCTCATGCAGACTACTTTTGCAGTCACTGTGCTGGATGTGAATGACAATCCACCTCAATTTCCCGTCAATCCGCTGACTGTGACAATTCCAGAGGACGCACAACCAGGAACTCTGATTGTGAACCTCAACGCCACAGATCCAGATCGACCAGATGATCCCCATCCACTGACATACAGTCTCATCAGCGTCACGGCGTTGTCAACTTCTCAGCCAATGAGTCCCATGAACAGTACTCACTTCCGTCTGGAGGGACACACCGGTAGACTTCTGTTAGCAGAACCTTTGGATCGCGAAATGATTATGGAATATCAGTTGACAGTTCGAGCAACTGACAGAGGCAGTCCAACACCCCTATCTTGTGATCTCGCCTTAAGAATTCAAGTTCTTGATGTGAATGACAATGCTCCAGTCTTTGGAAACCCTTCAGGATATCGATTTGTTATAGAGGAGGAAAAAGAGCCTGGCACTGTTGTCGGAGTCGTCTCTGCCACTGATGCAGATGAAGGCAAAAATGGGAAGATTTCTTATCGTCTCTTTGGAACTGCTGTAAGAAGAAGTTAAATACGGAATGTTGCCCATAAGAATTTTTTCATTTGGATTTCGTTATTTTCTTAGGCCGCAGTCCAGCGTGGATTTGCTGTGAATCCTAACACGGGTGAGATAACCACGAAGATGTCTTTGGATCGAGAAGTCAATGCTGTTTATGAGTTTTTCGTCACAGCGGAAGATTCCAGCTCATCTAAACGCCTCACTGCGACAGCAAATGTCGTCGTTGAACTACTAGACATCAATGACAACGATCCAAAATTCATCTACCCTACTCAACCCAACCACACAATTCACGCCTCGGCGTACAGCAAAGTTGTAAGTCAATGTTTTAATGCACATTAAGTGATTGTAATCTAAACATATACGGTGTAACATATATGTTATAGTGGATGAAAAAGTAGGAAAGTGAAGCCGTTTGTTTGATGGAATTTTAGCTGTCATAGCAGCTGTTTGTCAACACGTACCAGCTAAATGCCGCGGAAAAAACCAATCAGTTACACTTTATTCACGAAAGAAATGTCATTTCGTGGTCGACAAGTTTTCGTTTCTGTCATCACTTGGGGGTGTTAACGCACGGCCACCTTTTTAGCGATTTGACTGCCTATCTGATGCGGATGACTGTGTACCTTATCGTGGGTCACATCACGAAAACTCTAGTTTTGACGGTGTTGTCGAGAAGTTGTGTCAAACTCTCGAATTCACACTCAAGTGCCAGTATGACATACACAAATGAATTATGCGACGTTCAGTTCACATCTCTTGCTTACCAAAACTCAATTCCTTTAAATCCAGTTGAAATTCGGAGCCGATTTGGCATCGTCTCTAGAGAGATTTCTCTGGCATAATTTCTGGCATTTTTTCTGGAAGTTCTCGAGCTTAGTCACAAATTTCCTCATACAACGGCCGGAGATTCGGGAAATGTCAGAAATCGCCTCTTCTATCAATGAATCATTCAGTTTTCACTCACGCCTGTAAATTACCTGTGTGGTTTATTCTTCAGTAGGAGACCAAATTACGATTTCAGGTCTTAAATGTGTTGTGAACATCCTCCTTTCTCCCACTCTTTGAAGTCTGCAGATAGAACCTAGACACTGTCATATGCTCCTAATTGCCACTTATGCTGCTGCTGACAAGTCAATTCAAATAAACAAGATCAACGTTAGAAACGTGACCTCAGATGTGAATTAAGCGCCTGAAGTCGGAATTTTAGTTCATTTAAAGCCATCTCGCTTTCAGCCGACACCGGAGAAGTTTAACGCAGACACAATTTTCTAACCAGTAGTAGGTCAACATGGGAAAATCCTGTCTCCAACTTGCATATGGCTGTCAAATAGCCATTTACACACGAAATTTTTCCTATCCTTTTCTAATCCAACTAGAGTTTCACACGCCTTTTCTCCTTGATCTCAGAAAGGGCGATGTTTCCGTTGACATATGTTACGTTTGAATTGAATTGAATTCTGAATAGTTTAAATTTCGGGTAGGTTTTGCTTTCATTGCCGCTTTTCAGAAGTGTATCACTTAATCAATGTCAATGGGGAGCAGATGGGTCCAAAGAGAAGTGACTAATGCCAGATTAAGATGACATTTGAATAGCTCCTTCACTTTCCCCATTTAAATTCAGTGCGATTCCACTGCGACATCATTAGGAAATTCTCTAATTGTCAGCACCAGAAGCCCAAAAATTCCCGGATTTTAGCACCTCATTTAAATAGCAAAGGTGTGCTAGTTTTTGTTTCAGGCAAAAAATTAAGGCTTCAAAGAAGACATCGGGTGTAAACTTCTTTACTTTTAATAAAAAATGAATTTTTCCACTATGAAATGTCAAGGCTGGGGCTATTGTGTTATGCATTTTCTTAAATTGCACAATTTAACTTTCCTATCTTGGAGAGCTTTCGTTGGAGATTTATTTATTCGATTAGGGAATACCCTTTTCTCCGCTTCCATAAGCTTATAGTTTTTGCCAGAAGAAGGTTACTGGGCTGCGACTTCATATGGGGGATTTCAATTAATTTCAATTAAAGCACTACGCCGTGTATTTCTGTATAGAGGAGAAAAGGTGAAGCAAGGAGAGAGAATGGGTATTTGAGATTGTATCTCGAAGCTGAAATTTTTGCGCAGATACCTCAGCTACCTACCTGCGCACATTTTAGCCTCTTCGATCTGGAGCAAAAGATAACTGCTAACACATCACAATACAACATAATAACAGCATGCAAACAGACTATCCGAAAATGCTACTGCATCCCAACATAAAATTTCCGGCATTATTATCCACCTTTAACTTTCCCCCATCAACAAATTTGCTTTTAACATCTGCTAGGGGCCTCGTGAAGCGCTCATTAATTTCCATTAGCGAGAAGGTAGGCGTCCCTTCGTTAGCGTTAGTGAAGATTGATTTCATCTTCAAACGCGAATACCTGCGCTTTATTTTTTCACCCGAGTAATAAATTTCTCATTTCTCACGGACAGCACCTTCTGTCATGAATTATCAGCATCTCTGTATGCAGGGTAGCTGTTGGGATTACTGAAAAGAAACTCATGATAAATTAGATTCCGGTGGTAAATGGAATAGAGGAAAATATCGCATTCCCACAGGCGTGCCCTGACAACTCTTCTTTATTGCAGGGCACTCCTATTGTCAAATTGACGGTGTTCGATGCAGATGCGGCCGGAGAGCAAGGACTCCTGTTTCTTCTTAAAAACGCCACCTCGCAGGGATTGTTCTCCCTCAATCCAAGCACTGGGGAACTCTCCTTCGCCAGGGAAATTCTCGATGATGATATTGGAAGCCATTACTTAGAAATCGAAGTGCGTTTTTGACGAATAAATAGACCGTAGATTAGAAGGATTAAAGTTACTGATTTATTATTTCTAACTTTAGGCCAAAGATAACGGGGTTCCATCAAGATCATCTGTTACGTCTATCACTGTCGTAATTGATACCAGAAATCTGCAGCGAAATGTTGAAGTGGTTAACTTAAGTGTTGATTATGTTAATAACCCAACTTATCCGAAATCGTGGAATCAACGAGACGAAGCCGCGTATCCACTTTATGGAGTGGATACTAATGCCGAAACCTTTCCTCGACAGGACTCAACGTCGTCTTTTGATCGTCGCATCATTCTCATCTGTTGTTTGGCTTTTCTGGGATGTCTGCTTCTAGTGGTTTTTGGTGCCGTTCTAATTAAATTCAGATATCGTTCCTCGCCTGACAATTCCAACGCCACAAATCCTGTTAACTTTGTTCACACCAAAGAGGCTAAGTACAGGGCGGCAACTCTCCAACCACAAGCCAATCTACCTGCCAAAGACATGAATCGATACGTATACGGATGGTCAGCCCAGAGGTCACCACTTGTAGGTGGACCACGTTCTGGCACTATTCAACAGCAGCAGCAACATCAGCGATTGCTTCAGGAGCAACAACAGGAGCAGTTCCTTCGACTTGGCTATGTCAATGGAACCAACACGGGCACTTCAATTGGAACGGCCAATTTCGACAACTTGTTACAGATTCGCCAAACTCGAGGCGAAGCCACACTTCAGGTGGGTCACCCTGATATAGTTCGTAACACCTTCATAAAAGTATTTTTCCTTTAATCGCATTTGAATTAAGTAAATTATTCAATTGGTCAAGGTTAATTTACTTGTTTGTTTCTGATAAATTTCTTTCATTGCTAAGTTGAGTGTTAATTTCCTGAGGTTATTTTGCCGCTAAATTATTCATAAGCGCAGTGGTGTTGTAATTCTGAAACCTTATTAAGCATCTAAATGAACTATCGGGCAATTAATTTGTCATTTATATTTACCTCAATTCTCAAAGCAATTAGATGGGTTTTATTAATAATAGCAAAATTACTTGAGATGAAATTTTAAAATGATTTTGCTTTGAATTGTTTGAATCACCATTATTAATAAAATGCCTTCACAAAACTCTTGTTTAAATTTCCAAGGCTAAAAATCGATCGAACTCTCTGGGTGACAGCCTTGAGGACTATGAAAGGCCACCAATGACAATAGGCGATAGGAGTAATCTGTACCTCAGCCAGGGACAAGTCAACCGAGTTGGTGGCGCATGGGAACCCCGCAATGACCGCGGACTCAACAATTACGAGGCACCTAGTGATGGCAGTGGATGTAAGTTCACGCCTTTAACATTACCCAGTTATCAGTTTAATGGAAGAGTTGGTAAGCAGTGAATAATTTGTATAGTTAAACCACTTAACTAATTAAAATTGTTATTAAATAAGGTCTATTAAGGCACTCCCAACTTCGAATGAAGGCATTCCAAATTAGGAACAACTTGGTCTGATTTAAATATAGCAGCATATTCCCTGAATGCTTTTTGAACGACTGAGAAAAGGCGATAGGGGACTGGGGGAAAATAAACAAATTTGTTGAGATGTTCGCCGAGGTGTTTTTAACACGCCTGATTGCCAGTCACAGAATTTCTCAACAGAGGAGTGGCCTTCCTGGGAGCTCATAAATATTTCAAACAGCAACAGAAATCGGTCACTGGATTCATACACTAGTTACTCATTCACCTCGGGAGTCTGCTCTTTACCTATTTTGATGATGAATGGAAAATTATATTTGCAACTTTCAAAGCTCTAATATCTGACAGCGAGCATTCAAGCTTCGCCAGTGATGCCTCTGTGGGGAGATGAATTAGACTGTAACCACTTGGTAAGCGACTGTGAATGACAAAAGCAGACATTGTTTACCCTTTAAAATGCGCGTGAGATTTGCTTGCGAGCGATGTTAACTCACCTACTAAAGCTCTTGCCTTTTCTTGTGTTTACCCTGACAGATGAAGTGCTACAAACCTGCCAAATTAAGGATGGACGGATGGACGGAGAGTGTTTTTCACGTGTTGCAATTTGAACTAAGTTAATTATTTATCAGATTTAGGATTCTCTTAACTAATCTACCTGTTCACTTGTATTTCTTCGATGAAAATCTCAAATATTTTGCACATACTGTGTAATAAGCGAATTCCCTTTATTATTCTAAGGTTAAAACGCAAGAGAGAAAGAAAATAGAAAGGACCAAGGGGAGGTATTCAGTTTATTTTGAATGCATCCGCTATATTTGTTTTGCCTCTCAAAATTCCGATGTCCCCAGTGTTAGTAAAGGCGAATACTTTTAGATAGAGAATATCACTACTGTTCTTGTTTTCTTCCAGACTACAATAAACTGAGTGCCGGTGGTGGTGGAGTGGGAATAATCCTGCAACCTGGCGCCTATATGCAAGGAGGCCAGTACTACCAGGATGACTGCATGATGGTTGACGCGGATGCTGCAGCTGATGCTGAAACTAGCGTCTTTCTTACCGGGGGTCGGTCTGGAGGAAATCAAAATGCCTACCAGACACTTTCCAACGCCACTTCCTCCTCAAACGCCTCGCATCATAAACCAACTGAAAAGACCACGAACAATGAGGCTGATCCATTCGCAGATGACAATGAAGCCACCTCAAGTGCTTTTGAACTTGTCAACGGCACGACAAATACGAAGACGTCGACAACGACAGCGACAGGATGGCGAAAGGATCTGGGGAAAAAGGGCATTGTCAGTTCCTCGTTTGTCTGATTTATCCCCCGCCAAAATTCTCACTGATACTTCTATAAATTCTGTATCATAATTAGTGCTTCATTTCATATTATATGAAATCTCCCAACTTTTGAGGTCTAATTCTTAATCACTAAGACCGGTTTTAAGGGAGAATTAAGCATTAAGAATAATGATTAAAAGTGAGTACTACAATTTTGGGGGATTTACAATAAATCACCCTAACAACGTCCTGTCCATTTAGTAGAAAATTGTCTTGGGAAAACAATTTAGTACTTCATGAGCTACCTGCTACATTTCGAATATGGTCAGTTTCTCATAAGAAAGGAAGCTGAAATTTTCAAAGAACTTGACCAAAATTTGCGCATATTCCATGGACACAGTTGGTTACTTGGGGAATGAAGGTCTTATTACCGTTTATTGCATGCTCGAACTTCGAAATGAAGTACCTCAACACCAAGCATTAAACTGATCAATAAGTGTGCAGAAGAATGGAGATTTTGTTCCTTTCAATGCAGTTTATTACAGGATGTTTTTCTTACGGATTCATGATTAATAAATTAATTTATTTTATACAGGTCCAAAAAATTTTCCTCCAAGTTTAAAGGCCACAGTTAATTATCACTATAAATTTTAAATTTCAACGAAATAAATTCCTGCCTATTAGAAATGTGAACAAGAGCAATAATTTTTGAACGCAATGACTGATCAGTATTTGAACTTTCCAATTATGGGAGAAGGTTGGGTAAAGATTGGAAATTAAGTCCTGACAAAATATGAATTTAGTTTTGATAAAATTGAATGTCAGTCACCATATATGGGAAAAGAGCCAAGAGAAAGGAAAACTAATTTAGAATTTCGTACTTTGTATGTGCTAATAACCAGAATACTTGAAAGGTTTGTACAACGCTAACTCCATTCGAATTACAGTCTCGAGAATGGGAGAAGTATAAAAACGTAAGCGACTTACATAGACTTTATCAAATTAGCGTTCACCTTCCGTTCATCAGAAACTGCAGGTAGATTCGATGCAGAATAACTAGTTAAAGTGTTCTGCCGGGAGTTTTTGCTGTTTTTAAATAAAACGAAAAAAGTGTTCTATGAGGACATAAAGTGTAAGAAGCATTAAAACGTCATTAATAAAACAGTAGCCCCCTTCGCTCCCATCTCCTCCTACTCCTCATCTCGCCCCACCCGTCAACCCCTTACAATTCACAAAAATGTCCAACTGCCAATGTATCTATTTCCTAATGTAACGTTTTAAGCTCCCTTCATCAAGCAGGTATCTTAATGAAACAGAAAAGTTGACAAACTTAAGTGTCCTCTTTTATTTCATTACCCACTTCTTATTCTCCAGGCGACGCTGCGTTCAGATTATAAGCAAGACTCGATTGTTTTGTACCAGATGTGTCATTCATTTGTTGTCGAAAATATTTTGTTTTCCTTTTAGTCCATCTAGAACACGCTATGAATGCCTAAAATTACTGGTCTCCTAACAACAGAAATAAATTCACTTGGAGTTGAATATGATGACTGTATCTGTTGGATGAGTGAAAGTGTTCAGTTAATAATGCATGCTGCATCATAATGCTTTCTACAGAAATGTCTCTCCATCTTCTATCCCATTGACGTCATTCAAATGCGTTTGACTTTGCTTTCGGTTAGAATTTTCTTGAACCACACACGCTTCAATTCAATTGTATTTAGGTTAGTTTAGTTTTCGCCTACCATCTCACGTTCTGGACGAGGACATATTCATTTGTATACTAAGGAGCTGAGTTATCAGATGCTCAAATCATCCATTGCACCCACTAGCATCTTTTCTATCACAGAATGTGGTTAGTACAACGGACCTATTAACAGGAGTTCTACTTGGAAATACCTTATCCACTTATAACCGGTTAAGGCGGTAATAGTAAATTATTTTTTGAAACAATATCCAGTCATTAAAGAGCATTCTAGATTTCATTTCCAAAAAATGGATGCACATTGGGGTGTCTTTTAAGGGAAAAGCTTCATCTCATTATTCCCCTATTAATAGCATTCCATGTACAATTAATTTTAATCATTAATAATTGGTTAAATTAATGCTTTATAATTTATTTTATAACTCGTTAGACACTCTCTTAGGAGTGAAAATCCTGCTCAAGTGGGTAACAGTCCAGATTTAAATCGAAATCTATCCACCATGTGAGATTTTATTCACAAATCCCAACGGGAAATGATCCTACGGTCGAACGATTTCTATTCCCTGGATAGCGAAAGGGGAAAAACAAATCGTACCTACATGATGGGTCTCAAAATGAAAAGAATATTTGATGAAGGTAAAGCTTTAACTGGTAAAAGCTTAAGAAATATAGAAAAATTTCCGTCAATCTGCGTTCGAGCGTAGGAGGACAGTTTGCTCAACAGGAAATTGAAAGCATTTGTCAGGACCCAAGGTGATTAAAATAAAATTTAATGGACTTCCTGCAGCGGTTCGACTTCCGTGAAAGAAAGGAGGAGAATTCATTGACTACTCCGTAGCTTCACTTCTTCTCAATTTCCAGTAGACAAAATACGTATAAATTAAAAATATCAGGTTGAAACGGAAGTTCGGTCCAATTTTTGAGCTCTGTGTTCAGGGCACGATTACTTCAATTTAACTTCTTAATATTGTGTGCTTCTCTATGGTTGTCAATAAAATATTATTTCCTCTTTCTGATTAGGTGATAATTACCGTTATTAATAAATATTTCTAGCCCTAAATAAAGTCCATATTAGGCATATTTTACTGTTTCACTTTCATCATCAAGGAACCTCGGCAAGACCAGCAGCAGCAAAAACACTCAAAGACACTTCTGGAAATGATGTTGTGAATGAAGAGACCTGCAGAAGGTGTTTTTCACCTTTCAGAAAGCCTGAAGGGAGAACCGAGAGCAGGATGCTCGAAAAAACTCAATTCCGAGAAAATGCAAGTTGCCATTGATGAAAATCCAACCTGCACTACTAGAGAACTGAGCAAAACCTTTCACGTAAGCTGCCATATGACCATATAAAGGGAAATGAAAAGACTTAAGGCAAAGTCTCAAAGGGTGGGAAATGCCCTCTCCCCCTCCACACTATTTGTCAGAAATCAACGGGCAACAGCGTGTGACCTGCTGCGTTTCACTGTGTTCTCGTGAACTTTAGGTGGCCATTTTAGACCGAATCATAACTGAGAAGTGGATTCTTTACAGTAATTTTAAACACAAAAGACAGTGGTTCAAAGTCGATTCCACAACCGAGACAATTCGGAACTCCACCCGTAAAAAATTTTTTGTGTGTATGGTGGGATTTGAAGAGAATTATTTATTATGAGCTAAAGGGTGACAATCAAACAATAACATCTGAAGTTTACTGTCAGCAGGTAACTCCTTTGAAAGAAGTTAACGACAGGAAAACGGCTTTCATTGATCAATCGAAAAGGAGTGATTATGCCCCATGATAATGCCAGACCCCACACTTCAATAGTAACCAAAGATCTCGTGGAGGAATTTGGCTGGAAGCCATGCGTCATCTACCATATTCTCCCCATCTTGCACCAACCGATTTTCATCTTTCCAGGAGCTTGCAGAATCATTAAATAGGACAAAGGCTTACTTCAGTGGAAGAGGTCGAAATGAAGAAGCCAGTTTCTTTTTTTGAGTCCAGACTGGCTAAATTCTATGAAGAAGGAATCAGAAAGCATATGATAAGATACAAAGATGTAATTAACTAAAATTTCGACTATTTTGAACACTAAATAAATGCATTTTAACAAAATTTTCACTTTAATTCAAATCATAAATTGGACAGAACTTCTGTTACAATGTGATATTATTCATCGAAAATTCTGCTATTTGCCTCTGTGGATGCGAAATTTAATACCATGATCTAAAGTTGTATTTAGCATAAGATTTTTTTGTAGCTGAGTAGTTAATATTATCAAGAACGTTATTAAAAGCTGGTCCCTAAAAGAGTCGGCGGCACCAGAGTCAGCGTGCACGTCCGCTAAGTCAATGCCCGTCCGTGCACATTCAATAGCGTGAGAGATCAGCCACCTTGGATTATTTTGGTCAACAAGGGAAATGCTGGGAATGCGTGTTTCTCGTAGGAGCGGCTCTAGGCCATCCTTCCTCTACCTAAGCCAAGGACTTGCGAAGATTTTTTACAAAGCTACGTGGGAAAACATGAAGATGTAAAATATTTATAAAATGACATTAAAGTAGCTACTTCAAAAATAATATTTATAGATTTTTCGTTTAAGTGGAACAGGAGCCTTTTGGAAGACACAAAATGCACCCTCAAGGGTGTCAGATAAACACCTTGTGTGATAGCTTATTACAAAAGTTAATTTAGTAATGTCTAATTCAGTATTGCATTCTGGTAATGGAATATGCAGTAGAAACATTTATCATTACTGACCTTTCCAAAACCTTGATGATTCATTTCTTTCGCTATTCAACATGAAATGTGTAACCAAAGAAATATATCCGTACAAATTGCCGATGAAATGAAGACTCATCAAACCCATTATAATTCATTAACTTCTTTGATAATGCACTTTTACTACCTAACCAAAATTTAAAGCTCTGCTGCGTTTCAGAGATACGGAGACGTCTCTCCCAAATACCTCCCAAAAATCCTCGGTGACTCTGATTTATTTTATTTCAGTGACTCTGAGAGAACTTGGGCTTTTAAAAGCAAATACTTCACAAAGGAAAAATCTGTTTTCATTACTAACTCAAGGTACCAAAGGCAAGTCTCATGCCCCTTTCCAGACCAATTCGACGATTTGTTTAAATAAGAACGTTCGAAGCATTTTCTCACTTCCATAAACCTTGCGGCGAGAAAAGCTTACTATTTGAAAGCTAATTTTCTCTCTCAAATGGGAAATTTAACTGTTGCACTCGCCCTTTAGCTTTGTTTTTTACTATTCTTCACTTTAATAATTCTGGTAATAATAAGCTTTGGTTTTCTAAATAACTTACTTTTTGAACCACTTCGAGGGATTTAAGTAGTCTGCACCTCTACACAGCTACTCTCATTTCAAGATATCTGTTCAAGAGGGTCTGTGTTGCAATAATAGGTCATTTTCTTGTGTCATTTTTACTTAATATGGTTATTAATCTGAAGGGCATATAGTAATTTAGTTTTTGAAAAAAAGCGCATTTTTCAAATGAAATAAATTTTATTAAAAGTGTCTTGTCTGAATTTAAGTGGCCTTCAAAATGGGAAAATAACTTCAGTGATCGAGAAAGGAAACTCAAGAATGAGTGCTTTCTATCTAACGCTCTGGGCAAGAATTGGACGGATTCGGCTGTAGAGTGATTATAAATAATTATTCACTTCTTTTGACCGAAAACCATTACCGCTCGAAAATCCGGTTACCTCAATGAAAGATTTGCCACTTTTGTCATTAAATACGGTACGAGTTGGGAAAAGTGCAGTTAAAGGGTTGAACAAGCATTGTCAAGGAATATTTTCAACTCATCATAATTTCACTGGGAGTTCTGTGTTCAATTGGCAAAACGGAGCATATTAAAATTCACCTTCGTATTATCAGCTTAATTTATGAGGACGTTGCAGAGAAAATTATATAGAGGCTTCCGTTCCCCAAAGGAAACAGAATGGATATTTACTTTCACTGAAAGTGCTTCAAAATATGAATACAAATAAATATTTTCTCACATGAATGTACCCACACGTAGAGATAAATGAAGGTGGACGTGTGCTTCCGCGCAAAATTTCTTGCCGCGCGGCATCGTAAAGGCTGACTTATACACACATGCAATGAGAGTGATCGAACAATTGTTTTAAATAACAAAATTTCAGTCCTCACACAAAAATACACACTTTGGCATTCCGTAGATGGGAGAAATTCACAGCAACATAGTCATAAATCGGTGGGCAGTGAGATAAACAGACTTTCCAAATGTCTCTTTGAACTATTTTGCTGCTGACCGCCGTCTCCCATACAGACGTCGCACTGTCAGGCTTATTCGTCTAGATAAGTCTGGTTTCATCAAATCCTCTTCAGTGCTTTCTCACTCCAAAAGCGCAATCCTATAATTATGAAAGAGGAGTTAAAGAACACATGCATTATGGTTGGTCGTTATGATATTCAAAGGTTTCTTTTAAGGGTTTAATTACCCTGAGACAACCATAGAGTCTATTGGACCACTCGTACCTTACTCAAGTTTGCCCCTTAGCATAGGATAGGAGTTCCTTTAACGTCAGTCGGTGCTATAGTTTTCCGCTAGCCATCCTTATCAACGGTAAGATAAAAGCTCTAACACCCTAGCACCAAATACGAATCAGCAAAGTGGTCGTCGATGCTTTGGTGCTCTGATTATTGGCCAACGCTATAAAATAACAGTCATGGGTTACAGTAGTTATCCTTGCTAAGTAAATAAACGTTCCTGGTACTACAATTTCTCCAATTAAGTTCTTTCACCCCAGCTATTTCTAGGCAACAATAAATACAGGTGTAAATAAATAATGACTACCATATAGACTTTAGATTAGCGCTTCACTCAAAGCCTTGGAGGACTGCAATGATAGAGGAGCTGATCACAACCAGTATTGCCTGAATCAAGCCATTGTAGGGCGGAAATATGGTGCTAATTTTCTTTATGGGGCGCGCAGCTTCCCACCACCTGCCTATATACACAAAGATTTCTCCTGTTTTGACAGATTAGTGCTGATAAATCATGTATATGAACCTTGAACTTTTAGTATTCAACGACGGAAAATATTCCATGAACATATTACAACCTGAGATTAACACAGTGTTGATGAATTGAAGCTCTTGCCAGTATTTCTACTAGAGATTTCGCAACGAAGAATTTCAATTAATAATTTTCGCAGATTCATTTTATAAAATCCAGGATGAAACTACAAAGAAGACGCCAATGGACTATTTCTGAATGGTTAAGAACTGAATTATTGAATAACAAGTTGTCTTTAAAGTAACAATGGACGGGTTAAAGGGTAAGCGTACTTCCTTAGTTTAGGGCGGATTGATTGCAGTGAGGAATGAGGTATCACATCTGCTTTCAAATTCGATACATTGAGGGAAAGAGTTAAATGGGAGAGAGGGACAGGCAGTCGTAAACGCACTCACATAAAACCTCGAATTCAAATGATCTTTGGCCCGCCCTGCTACACACAAAATGTTGTTAATGTGCTGCTGCTGCTACTGCAACTGCCTGAGCCAAATGTAACGATGCGTGTCTAAAATTGCAACAAATTGTCCAGAGATCTCACCTCCCCTCACCCCCCCCCCAGTGCTCACATTCCTCACTACACTCCCCCCCTTTAGCGCCCGCCGCCGGTCAATGAGTTGAGTTTGAGTTTGTGAATTGCTGAATTCGTGCCCGACTAAATTTTTCCCTCTCGCTCGTATTCATTTACTCAGTGTTTTTATCAAATCATTCGTTTGTCAGACGTTACTAGCATGATTTTTTTCCCAACGGTGACAGTTTGTCCTCTTTCTTCACGGTATCTATTACATAAGTTCCAATTGGATAATCAGTCAACTGGAGTATTAATTTAAAAACAAAATAACGTCGGAGTACGTTTTGAAAAGACTTAAAAGCAAATGTGGGAACTTCATCAAATCATTTTTATAGTACTTTAAGTGTAGATAAAGATTGTTTAAAATGCATCACGATTTCCAATTTCCTCGATTGATGCAAGAAACTCAGTTCAAAAGCCTAAGCGAATTCTTCGAGAATATTCAAGACGTGTTTGGCTTTAAATAAGACTGTCAATTTTAGTGGAAGCCTATGATGTTCGGACTAATAAGACATTTATAAGCAGCAAGTTTCAAGATATCGGCGAACAAATGTCATCTTTGACCTTACAACACGTCCTCAATTCGCACCGATCGTAGAGAATAACTAATTTGAACCATTCTTTAGTGGAGCCGATTTCATCTTGTCTTATTGTGCAAACCTCAATGAAAATTAAACCATTCCTACTATGTTAAATAAGTTGAGAGAACTCTTCCCGGAATTCTTGACGTCAAATTAGGGATTTCTAAATTGCAAATCCACTATTCATGTATTTTTGCTCGGGAAGGATTTCAGTGCAAAAATTCAAGAAGTAATTTGCAGTTCGGCTTCGGGAATTGTGTGTTGATTTAGCAACCTCTAAGAATTCAACCGAAATTTGATCCGGTGGAGATCGCATTACCGAGAGAGACAACCGACTTTAAGGACTAAACCTATTTTTAATGGCCAGCTACTAAATCAGCTCTACAGGAATTACGTTTGGACGAGATCTGACGTTTCATGTTGGAAACCTCAAAATGAACTTTTTTGCTTTATCAAGCTGCAACTGAGGGTGCTCTAATGGCTTCCCATGGGAAATTAGACATGTTTAATATTTTTTTGTTTTTAAAAATTTTTACTAAATGTATTTCACACTAAATTCAACTCTGACTTATTTATATTACACTGATTTCTCATTAAACGAACCATTATTTTGTGTTCGGGAAGTGTTTTATTATAAAATTCGAGCTTAATTCTCCTCCACTCATTCCTCTCCTTAGGTACATCCTCTTATCTCTTTCCCTTCTAAATTAGTCACATGTGCGTTGAGCTATTTTCAGGTGAATTGCGGTTCGTCGAAAGGGAGATTTAATTACCTAATTCGCCGCTAATTAGCATTAGTTTTCCTTTTAATCCGAAAGGCCATGCAGTATCGTTGGCCCTGTCTGAAGCACAAGTAAGTGAAGTGAAACTACGGCGTTTTTTGCTCTTCAAACCAGCATCTTCTGCATTCAATGTGACTCAGTGTTTGTTTAAATCGTCACTTATAGGAGCTTGAAAACACGCCACAAGGGAGGCTGTAAAAGTTAAGAAAAAATAACTCTAATTGTAACTTAATGGAAACGGGTGTCACGCAAGAACTTGCTCTAAAGAGTCTTTCTCGCCCATAAAACACTTCCTCTTAAGGTGTTTTAACAAACTCCGTTAAAGCGAAATTTCCCTAAGGCGGACTTTAAGTTTCCCTCAAATTAATCAACAATTCTTCTGAATGGAAATAATTCGAACGATAAATCACGATATGATGAAAAAGAGGGAAAGATTATAATTTACTCTCTCGTGCCGAACACATGCTTTGAAAAATGACAATTTAATAAAATTTACATTCACCAGAGATTAGGTTTGATGGGTTTCGAAGCTGGGAAAGTGAGCAATTTATCAATGAATGTTCGCCTTAACTTAATTTTATTAGATTTAAAACGACAGTTTGACCACTCTGAGAAATTTTTCTTGAAGTTAGGCCTTTGAAGAAAACAAATTTTGAGGCCTAACCAATAATGGATATTTCTATATTTAACCCCAAAGTAAGGCAAAAGGTCACAACTTGTCATTGTAGGATAACAACTGGAGTCGGTTAACACTAAGCCCAATAGATGATCAAGGGGAGGGGACGGAAAAGACGCTGAGAGTAATGATAAGGTGTCAGTGGTCCTTAGGTCATTTGATGTGTCGATTCGGGTTTTATGAAATGAGCAGTTTACTCTCAAAGTTCGAATTTCATAATCCAACCTGTGGATTGCTGAGCGAATTCATGTCCACACTATCCAGTACTTATTGACCCTTCGTGTCTCCATGACCTTGAGAAAGCAAAACGATCGTAAATGATACTAGGCAGCTTGCATACTCTTAACAGAGTAGAAACGAGATAGCTGGAATTAATTATAAAACAAAGCAGATTTGAAAATTAATTTAAAGTTCAAGAATTTCTTTATTTCCTTCCATTCTGCAAGCTTATATTTAACAAAGAATTCACGATGGAGAATATCAAATTCAAAATGAAAGACAAATAGCGCAGTTTGTCTTTTCGTAGTGGAATGCAATCGGGTTGTGAGGAAGAGAGAGGATGTCCGAGGAAGTGGCAGAATTTCTCAGCCCAACTGTGGGACGCTGTGTCTGACCACCTACATTAAATAAAGCAGAAGCGAGAAACTAATTAATAGCAATGTCTGCTCCTCCTCCGTAGAGGCTTAATTAATAGCAAAAACCTTCCTCCTCTCCAAATAATCTAATTTTAAATGGCTTTTCTCGATCAATTGACCATTCGCGATTCGTTTTGACTTTATAATTAAGTGCAAGTGTAAATAATAAAATGAAAAGTCGGTTTTACTGAACAGGATAGAATCAATATAAGATGGTTATGGTTATGAGAAAATATTTTATGGAAAAGAGGTATGGAGAGTTTAACTTTCATCCTTTTCGGGAGGGAAGAATTGGCGCTGCTGTTTTTTCAGAAGACACATAAAAGAAACTCGCATTGAATATAAAATCTGGCATGTGGTGTTTCAATTGCTTCCGTCCTTTATGAGAACTTAAAGCAACCAAAATGTGGCAGTGGAAGTCCTTCCTGATCGTTGGCCTTGAGGACCAGCGATCAATTGCGTATTACCTTCTTTTCAGCAAAAATTCCCTAGGAGTTGTCAGCTTTGAATTTCATCGGCTTCGTTCGATGTTCTTTGAGGTGGAAATGTAAGATATTTCCTTAAACGCTTCAGGAACACTGGCATTTTAAGATGAATGACTAGGCGCTTCGAATTTTAATTTAATTTCGAGCAGTAATAAAGAAAACCGGAAAAATTAATCTACTTATTTTTCTCTTATTAGTTTTCTAGTAGCAGAACACATAAACGATTTTCCATCTACTTATTGCAAAACAGGCTGATTTATTCTCTTTTCTCCTCTCTTTTTATTTTGTCAAACTTGGAGATATAAAATTTCTGAAAATAGCAGATTTTCCTTTTTCCGCTCAAATTGAAGTGGGGGAAAGCACGAAAGCCGGCAACATTAAGTTTGTTCAAATTTGAATATTTTTCAAATGCAGTAGAAGCGACAAAATATTGTAAGCTGACAGTCGTCACTATTGCTTAAAATAACCAATCATTTTAGTGAATGTTTTAAATATTTATTTAAATAAGAAAAATTATTCCCTCTACTCTTGGAAAAATCGTGTAGGAGCCAGAAAATGGAATTTCCTGCCTTATGATTTGCAGATTTGTTAAAACTGGAAACATCGTTTACAACTCTGGTGAAATTCAATGAGGTCCGTCCGCACATAGCCACCAAACCCATCATTTCTTCAACTGACTTTTCGACCCCGGTTGAAGTTTTTGTTGTCGGAGAAAAACCGAAGATATCTCTGTTCTTTCTTCAAGAGTCCTTTCATGCACATTAAACGATTCTCTTGAGTAATTTTTGTCCACATTAACTGACAACCTCATCTAAGAATGTCTAGATGAATATCATTCCTTATATAATGTTGTTCCTTCGGACACTTGAAGGTCTTTGGCAAGATATCGCGCTTTGACTTCCACAATTTTCGCCCATCATGTCATGTCGTGCACTCTACTCACAAACCCAGGTGTTCTGAGTGGGTCAGCAGAGCGTTGTCAATGATCTCTTCCTTGTGGCGGCCAATTCATCTTCATCGTTTTCAATCAGCAGCTTATTTCTAACTCTGCAAGGGAAAGATGTGGTAACTTTTAGACATCCTGCAATTCCTAAATCCCCGTCTTTCGCTTTCATCGACTCTGTTACATAGAGTGTCCTTTCATTTCCTCACTGAAAGTAGTATCTGGCATGAGATTTTCTGATATAAACGATGCATCAATTATTATCGAGTTAGTTTAAAGTACAAAAGTAAAAGCGAGGATTTCGCCAGAGCTGTGAACGGCATTTCCAGTGTTAACTTATTCATGAATAATAACAAGAGAAATAATAAATGATAAAAGCTCGACGCGAGTATCAATGGACACGATTTTATTTTTCAAGAGGTTTAGGGGAGAACTTCCCTTGATTTAATCCGTTCAATTTATGATACTTGAATAGGATAATAGCTGACGGACGAAGAAGCATTGTTTACGCAGGACAAAATCTGTTCAGACGTAAGATACTAGCAACCGTCAACATGCACTTGCGTGGAATATCGATTTAGCGAGACAACGTATACGGACAAGCTATTTCAGGTAACTGCAATGGGATTTCCGAAATCGTGGATTTTTTAACCGTCATGTTTGGAATTCAAGTGCATTTCAATTAGTTCTTCCACAAGAACAGTCTTTGTCAAACGTTTCTTCGACACGCGCTCTTTTATTTCTTATTCACGTACATTAACTGAATGATTACTTTAGTGGAATACAGTTCACCAAGGCTCCTTAGTGAGTTCTTGCTCCCCACTGGAACCGACCGTGACCATCTTCTTTCTTCATGTAATGGCCTTCTGCATTTGTTTAATGTTTATGCCATTTCTATTAATTAGTAGAAAAAATTAAATTATCAATTATCATTAATAAATTAAATTACTAAGTAAAATTTGAAGGTGGAGATCCAATGAAAATGAATCCTGAAAGTCCATTGTGATAAATGAGCTTCATCTCTTATGTAAAAAAATTATAAATTAACTCAGCTTTTAATAAGTTCCCCTTTTAATTATCACTTGTCGATTTTAGACTTTCGATCAAGTTGCGGATCTGAGATCGACTGTCACTTTATTTAAATTACTTATCTCTTCTTCTGGATCTTAAGAGCAGTGTTGATCTTGAAATTAAATTAATTTAAATCGGATTTTGGTCCACAAGTATGTTGTCTGAGGTCCGCCGTTCTGATGTCCTGCCCAGCAATTTTTTCAAAATTTCTGATTGCTACACCTTCAGTCCAAAGTGCTAAATCAAAAGAGGAGGTAAGAAAGGTGCTAAAACATTATAGCCGACCGCACATTTCATCTTCGCCCAGTGCACTCCAGGTGAGAGAGGGTGACATGCGTTAAATTTTATTAAAGCGCACACGTCTGAAATCACCACCTCTCACCCCAAAGGGTGATTCATGTGACTTCTGCAGTAGCCCATTGTGTGTCTACATTGAGCGGAGACCTTTGCGGTTTGCTTATCTTCCACCTCGGCCTCCTAAAAATTAACTGTTTGCAGGGATATTTGATGACAGGCAATATTGTCTTTGTAATTTGGACAAACTTGAGAGGCAATAAAAGTCATGCGGTAGAATTCATCGTACGAATTTCTATTTTAATAAATTCCCCCTCTTGCCTAACACTTACCTTTATAAGCAATCTCGAAAAATGCTCAGCTTGAAGGACTGAAGACCAGTACTCTAGAAGGGATCAGTTTGTCCTCCTTAGAGCACTGTCAGATTTAGGCTTGGAACAACTTCATAAGATGAATACGCTAGATACCCGTATCTAATGGATAATTAAGGCTTACAACCATTCCGTTACACTCTAAGTGAGCAATTTTGGAATAGCAATGATCAGAACATTTCTCTTCGCACAGGTTTCGGACGAACCCTCACATTTAAGAACCATTTGGAAGTGAAAATTATATTATCTACCTTAACAGACACCTCAAGAGATAGGAGAAGACGTTTCTTCGGCTTGGATTATTTGGTTTAGCAATTCCTATTCAATGAATAAAAGTCTTCATACGCAATGGATATGTAGAGGGTATTTGAGAGCACTCTTACTTTGTACTTTAAACTAACCCGATATTAAGTAATGCACCGTTTATATCAAAAGATCTCATGTCAGATACTACTTTAATTAATGAAGTGAAAAGACACGCCGTGTAGCAGGGTCGATGAAATCTGAACACAGGAATTCAGAAATAACAAGATACCTAAAAGTTTCCACATCTTTCCTTTGCAGAGTTAGAAATAAGCTGCTGAATGAAAGCAATGGAGACGAATTGGCCACCACGAGGGAGTGAAAAGAGCACTGTCAACGCTCTGCTAACCCACTCAGAACACCTAAGTTTGTGGGAAGAGTGCACGGCATGGCACGATGGATGAAAATCGTGGGAAGTCAAAGCGCGTTGTCTTGCCAAAGATCTTCAAGTGTCCGAAGGAATAACACTACATAAGGAATGTTATTCATCAAGACGTTCATAGGTGTGGTTGTCAGTTAATGTGGACAAAAACAACTCAAGAGAATCGTTAAATGTGTTCAAAGCGACTCTTGAAGAAATTGAAGCATCCGAAAGAACAGGGATGTCTTTGGTTTTTCTCCGACATCAAAACCTTCCACCAGCATCGAAAAATCAATTGAAGAAATAATGGGTTTGGTGGCTCATTGAATTTTCAACTGTTAGGCATGCGGACAAAGTTTCCAGCAACGGTGATGGTTTTCGGTGTTGTTAGCAGTGGAGGACACATCACGACTCCTCCATCTATTCCACAGAGTCTGCCTTGAGTCTATGGAGACGCAGGTGCAGATGCAGATGCCTATGTGGAGACACTTCAAATCACTGTTGTTAAGCCACTTTGCATAGACAGTGTAGCCAGTGGAGGAAGACCCTATATCTCCCAACAAGATTCGACTCCATCCCATAAAGCCCTCAAAACCCAGGATTGGATGGACGGCCGAGAATTTCCACCATCATGCCAAACCAAATTTGTGGCCGCCTTTTAACTACATACTGAACCTTAATCCTTGTGATTATTACGTGTGGAGCGGGGATTTATTGGAAGAGGAAATAAATAAGCGTCCCCATAACACCAAAATCCTCCTCCCTCACGTAAGCCATAGGCGGAGCGATGGAGGACATGAATGAAGACTACCAGGTGACAGCTTGCAGTGGCTTTCGGAGTTGAATTGAGTAGATGATAGAAGCTGAAGGAGGATATGTAGAATAGAACCAAGGTTAATATTATGATTATTTATTTTGCTATAAGAAATTGCAAGTTCCGACCATGAACAATTTCATTTTCTGTTTTTCTGAAAGTGCGTCAGGTGTCCTTTTGCATCCTGCATATATATTTATTAGAGGCGAGTGAACTCAATGGCTTTCTGAAATTTGGAGGACTTAAAATTCTTATTTGACCATATTCGGCATTATTTGCGCATGTTAATTGATTGGAATTCCTGTGAAACCGGAAGGGATTTGATCTGTTATTCTCAAGCATCATTTCACATGCTGATGAATTCAATTCGTTCTGCTGGAAATGAGTAATTAGAAGTTCCTTGGAAAGGCCGGTTTACAATGTCTTAAGGAAGCTTGATTTTCGCTCGGACAAACAAAGACTAAATGTTAAGGCCAGTTGCCAGGCCCCTGTTTTGCTCTCGAGACGTCTCTGAACACATGTCTGATAGCATTTAAATGTCAAATATAATTTATAAAAAATTCTTTTTTCTTATTTCTACAACTTCTGAGAATGACGAGATTTCATGCAGACGAATGCAAGACCACTTTTTGACGATGTTTTATTATTCGTTGCCCAATTTTTCTTCTAAAAACTCCCCAAGTATGCACAACTGTTTAAATTGAGATTCAGAAAACGGTACAGATTTTTTTCCCCAAATCAAGGCCATAGTAGAAACACAAATTGCCCTGAGAGGTGGCTGCTATGGGGATAAAATATGCTACTTGAGCGATATAATCTCAAATTATTTGGCATAGAGGTTTGCCCGCACTCACTCACTCACTGACTCTTTTTATGACTTTCGACATACTTTGGACGTATTTTTCAATTTCTACAATTCCACTTTCTGCGTGTTTTATGCCAATACAGATGGCCGTTTAACGGCACCCTCTCAGCACATTCCCCGTCATATTTTCTTTCTTAATAACTTGACCGAATTTACTTCAATCGAAATGTGTAATTTACATTTAAATTTACTACTGTGAGGTAATAATTATAAAATTTCTTTATTTAATTTTTAAATTTCAATTCAATGACTCTTCCTTTGACACAAGATTGCATCGATTTAATTCCAACTCTATGGTGAAATAAATAAAACCACATTTTAATATGTTTACTGTTAAATTTAGCTCAAATGAAAATTTATGTGCCAATGAGCATTAAAGAGGAGATTCCTACTAGATATTTCTAATGGTATTTGGCTTTAACGGACTGGAATTTCGACTATCAAAATATCATCGGAAATTTTCCTAAGAATTGTAATAGGAAAGGAATTAAAACAACTTGAAACTAGGAGGGTTGAAGATTTTCCACCTGTTTTGCAGTAGAAGGCAGCCAGATGGAATGGCTAAAAGTCTCCACTTACCATGTTTGATGTTGATTGCGAAGTGAGGACCAGGTGCTTACTCAATTGTCTGTCTCGCACTGATCAACCCTCATCGTCGGAAGAGTTTAGTTTCTTCTTTCAGTGAAGTTTTTTTTTAACTGAAGGAAATCCTTAGAGAAAAATTTTTTTACTTCCTAGTACTAGATTGCAAAGGTATTTCGAAAACTTTCCTAAGTGACTCCAAACTTTTTCAACTATTCCTTGTTAGATATTTTTAGTTTATGGAACTCCGATAGAGTGATTTGAATTTCACTGAAATTCTAAGCAAAATAAGAAATTAAGTATATTATCCTCAATTTGACAGTCCTAGTTTCTCCTCCATGGTTTTTCGATACATGTACTGAAGTATTTTTTGATTCATATGGCTTGGCAAGCACATAATGTCATTACCATCCACGACAATCAGGGTGAAATCTGTCTGGAATTAGGCAAGTACTCATGTAATATGGTACATTGAAATTGGCACGACATTCACCGTTTAATGAAAGACGCTCGCAGGAGATATGAGTCACACAGGCAGACAGTGTAAGGACACACTCGGTGGGGGGTCGGTCAGACGACTTTCGACCCTCTGAGGTGACGAATGTAACTCCCACGGACTACTCTAAGGTGTAAATGTGGAAATAAACAGGGACGTCCGTTGATCTTAGGTGAAAATTTCATGATTTGCAGCATGTCATGTCTACAATCGCACAGCATTCCACTTAAAAAAACGGGGAATAACGTCACAGGTATTATATCAGCGACCCTTTATCAACAAAGACAAGTGGATATATATCCACAATAGGAGAGAAATAGGTTGGGGAAGACTAGGAAGACCAAATCTCTAGATTAGATAAAAATGTAAATACTGGAGAGTGACGCTGGGGAAGGACCACTACGCACAAAGACCAGTTATATCAATAGGCGACCCCTTATAACTTTGCTCGGCTTGGTTTGATTCAATAGCTAAAAAGCACCCTTAATAATCCACAAGCACTGAAAGTTATTTACATTTTCAATCTAGGCATGTCTTCGTCCTTCTGTTTTAATAAAAAGATGACAAAAACTTCCTCAATGTCGATATTTCATGCGAATGTTGTTATAATATTCGGCGTTCTCTCGACAGTACTTCAGATATTCGGAAAATTTATAGAAAAATTGAATTTTTAATTTTTGCAAAACATCTCCTTCGCCTTTTCAGCTCTAAACTTTTAAATGTTTTCTTCTGCTTGTTTAAGTAACTAATTGTTTTCCTAATTCTTTTGTCTGATAAGAGAATACAAGATGTTTTCAATGTAAACTAGAACGCAAAAACACCAGCTTGTTCTCTTGCTCTGCAGCTGTTCTCTAGGTGAAAGAGCAGGAACTGCAAAACAAAATAGAAGAGGCATTTTTATTATCAAGATTGTAGAATCGGGGCGTCACTCTCCGTCTGCTGTCACATCCTCTTACTTCAAAAACAATTCATTATCCTGACGGGATGACGCTAGCGCATTTGTAGATAACCAACTTTAAGCAAACTCCTTCTAAATTCAAAAGTAAATTGCCTCCCTCATATTACGGCATTGCATTTTAAGAAACTGAATCATGTTTTAAAAGACGAAGATTGGTAACTTCGGAAACTCTGAAATTTTCCGATAAAGTCTTCTGATAATCATTTCTGCATACTCACCCTTGGGGGAGTAATTCTTCAATCTGCTCTTATCGATTTTTATAAACTATAGTACTTAATAATTCCAGAGTCAAATTTGGAGAGCTCTGGCATGGCAAACATGCACGGTGACCAATACGCCCCCGACGCAGACCTGTCAACCTGCATACAAATCGACCCGCTGTGGTCATATTTCTATGCGAACTGCATACTTCCTTAACCAATAAATTGTTCCTCGAACTTCCTTCTGAGTCTGAGCTGCCATGATCAGACTACGTAAGGCACTGAATTCATATCAACATCAAACAGATTGTAAATAATTATGTAAAGGAATGATTTTTCGTGTTAGTTCGCACTGGTCGGAAATAAAATCATCCACCCTTCAAGTTAATAGGGAAGAAATTTCTCATATTCATTCATTAACTTTCTGTTTCGTTGCACTTACAAACTCATACAACTTTTACACTTTCACAGCTTCCCCAGGTCTGGTAATTTGAAATGTATCGCTATCTCCTCTCTGCTGTCTTATAACTTTAAGATGCTGAAATCAAGTGAGACCGTTTTACCTTCTCGACCATTGAAAACAGAAGTGAATTAAAGTATCAAGATCGACACTTCTTGATTAAAAGACTGATCAATAAACAATTAACATCGTAGAGAAGCATTTCCGCAATCCAGAGGACGAATCAAGAAATTTGAATTTTCAACATGAACTACCAGAATTCGACAAAATCTTCGACTGCCCTCAACATCATGTTGATCCCCTCCTCCTTTCTGCTAGCCGGTTTCAGTTGCTTCCCACAGTTAAAAATTTCATTTATTTTTTTTTTGCGCGTCACAATAAGAATACATTCATAAAGTATATTTTTCTTGAATTAGATTTCATTTATTGCATAATAAATTCAGTTTGAACTTAAATCGAAATCATGCAAGCCGTAGAATCCTCCTATGATGTCCATCAGAAGAAATTTTTCTTTAGTGATTTGTAACTCGAAAAACTGTTCTTAAAAATTATCTAATTTGAGTGCGTTTTATTCTGAAACCAACCGAATTCGGGTTGAGCTGAGGATACAATATTAAGAAACGCAAACCATCATTTCTAAAATTCAATGTCGGCCACAACTTTAACGTACCCGTCTTGAAAGCTGATTTCTAAATGAACGCTTTCAAAATCCCAGTGAATGAAATTCTGAAGGATATGAATCCCCTAATACCTTGCTACTAAAAATATGAGGAAATTTTGATTTCAAGATGGAAATTCCACAATTTGCCTTTTCCCTAACCTCGGTCAATATCGCATATTTGCTGCTATATTTGTTCAAGTAGACTACAATTCAATCTGATCTATTCCACGCTGCTTTGTATTGACGATCATTATTAATTCGAAGGATGACAGTTAAATCAGAATCAACTTTTAAAAGTGTGATATTACCAGCCCAACTCACAGTACACTAAAAAAGCGTGTTCGCAACTGAAAACGACTTTATTAACCCTGTCAAATGAGTTTTTGCTTGAAAAAGAGTTGGCGATATGGAAACAAAATAAGCTACGGCAGAAAATATCCCCTAAATGTCAATTTGAAATACAATTGTGTTCTGGTAGAAAAAAGAAAACGGCCAGAACTCACATATACACAAAAGGAAAGAGACTGCAAGAAGACAGCATAATACGCATATAGGGGATAGAGAAAGTGATATACAAAATGGAAGATAAAAGATTTTCATTAAAATGCGATAAAGATAGGATTAAAATATTCACACGCACTATTCAGAAGATTTTCTACTTATATCCTATCAGTAGAGGGAAACTTTCAAAGTCATTGGTTTCGGAAAATTTTGCGCTGCGGGACTACCATTTGGTGTTGACGAGACTGGGGCAATGGGGTCACTAATTTGTCATAATTTGGAGAAGAGGACATCGCCTTGGTTGGGTTGGAGGAGGAGGATGGAATGGAGTTTTCGTGAGGAACAGGCGGGAGGGCGCGATGTCGACTTGCGCCACGAGGTGAGCTGTGATTGCTACTGGAGAGGCTAACTGCCGTGAAGCTTTTTGATAAATTACTGCAAGTCCTATTCAGTGGAATCATTCTTGAAGTGTCTGTAGAAGGCTCTTGTGCTGAGGTAATAGCTGAAAAGACTGGATGCTGTAAAAGACGTCTCGCAGTAGGCCTCTGTTCAGGAACTCGATTAAAACAGGAGTCGAGAAACTGCCTGACTGAGGGACTTATAGATTTTGTATAAGGGGGCGGTTGGTCAGTCGATGCAATCTGAAAATGTAAATAGTGATATTATTCATAAAAGAGCTGGAAAATATTTGTTTTGAAGCAAGTAAATACTCACCGTAAACATAAGAGCATACTGATTTGTAAGACGAGAGTCGTTCCACGGAGGTTTGCCACTGAGCATCTCCAGAAGGCAACATCCAACAGACCAAATGTCACAGGCTCGTCCATATGCCTCACCCCTCAGTACCTGGAATTCAAAAGTAAAATTATTTGCCTACTTAGCATTAATAAGTAGCCGTCATTTTATAAACATGCTGAAAAGCACCTCGGGTGCCATGAAGGCAAAAGTACCAATGACTTGACCCTGAAATTGACCTGCAACGCTTCCTTGGCTACCAAGTCGTGCAGATGCACCGAAATCAGATATCCTCACAACACTTCCAGTACAATCAACTAATAAATTTGCACCTGAAACGAAGTGAATTTAAAATAATGAGTGAAACATTTCGAGCATGTTTTCCGTGATAAGGTAGCCCTTACCTTTCAAATCACGATGAAGGATACCATGTTTATGAAGACAAGATATTCCTCGGATCACTTGCAGAATATATGCCAAAGAAACACTTTCAGTAAAAGCGCCATATTGGTTGAGCAAGCTTGTAATGCTTCCTCCTGGCATCCACTCAACAAAGATGTCCACATGTTTCTTCTCAGGGTTATAGGCGATGCCGAAAAGACGAAGAATGTTTGGATGATAGAGGCGTCGCATGATTTCGACTTCTTCCATGGCTGTCGCCAGCTGTTCTTCAGCCTCACTTCCTGATTCACCGACGAACCGAAGTCTCTTCACTGCCATCAGCGTTCCAGTACGGATATCACGCGCCTGATAGCACAAAGAGAAGGCCCCCTTTCCCAAAAAGGGTCCTAAAAGCCAATCTACTCCTTCCTTATACCTATACTCGGTCTTCAGAGGGTCTTTAGCATCCAATGACTGTGCGAGATTAGGGATAGTTACAAGTGGAACTGGGGACCATGCTGCTCTGCGAAGAGCTGTTTTCAGAGCCGATAATTCCGCAGGTGTGGGGACAGATGGGAGAACGGATGTGGATGAGAGCTCCTTCCTCTCCTGACTATGCTGCTGTGAGAGTTGAGAGGTTCCAACCTCTTCCCAGTCCAGTTTTTCTAGAGTTTCCTCGTCCACCGCGTCCCCATCTTCCTCCTCTTCACTGGAGCTGTAGACTCCCGCAGTCTCTGAGAGGGCCACATGGTCATAGGCGGGTTCAAGGGCGATCCGAACACCATTGGGTGTGATAATGCGGGTGTTTTCTGGGGGGAGTTGAGGAGCATGAATAGGTTTGGTCGACTGAGAGAATCGGCGTGGAGGAGGGATGGGGGGAACTTCATGTTCAGGGGGCGGTGGCGGAGGGAGTTGTGTAGAGGAGGTGGTCTGGGTCACGAGAACAGATGGGGTCACAGCTATAGGTGGGGACTTGATTGTCACATTCGCAGAGAACGGATTTGCTGCAGTTACAGTTGGTGCGTTTGTAGTTAATAGAAGATCTGACAATTTAGCCCTTAATTTGGCAGCTAAACTGACGTCAAGAAGTTTGATCTCAGCATTAACAAAACTCTCAGCATCTGGAAGGGAGGAATTTCCTGTTGTTGAAGGTGATCGCGGCTCCTGAAGCAAGGCTCGTGCAACTGCGATGAACACTCTTCGAGCCTAAAACGAGACGACATAGTAAACATCGTGTGATTCATCGTGTCTCAGAACGGGATTATAAACGTTAAATGTATATACAGAATACAAGTAAGATAACGATCCCTCGTTAGTTGGAAAAAAAGTAAATTTGTCTAGACTTGCCTCAAGTGTCAACCATCTCAATGAAAATAGTCGATCCTCGTTTTGTACTAACAATTTTTCGCAGTAAGCAAATGGAAATAACAATTTCTAAGATCCTTTTTTTCTGGACTATAAGAAAGCAACAAAATTCGATTTTTCATTTATAAATAAAGTGCTTACAAGTCGACTGGCCTTGATGTTGGCTTCCATGAGACAAGCAAAGGAGCTAACTTGAACTCCTTCAACATGTTGTTCCGCCGACATCCGAGTAGCCCTCGGAAGAGATCCAATTGGGTTAGCTGAATTGCTGGCGGCAGATGAGGGAGTCCTTCTAAACTGAGGAGCCATCGCACCTTCATTGACGAGATTGTGAGGGAAGACGGGCTGTTCGGGGGGGTAGACGTGTCGACGAGCGAATATGAGACTGGAACAGAGATGTCGATAGCTGATGCGTTTGTTATTCACCGGGCTCCCAGTGTCACCTTTGTTAACTGTGACATCTCCTCCACTGCTCTTCAGTTTTGCTGCAGTCTCGCAGTGCATCTCAACAAGCTTCTCCAGGAGTTTCAATCGACCAACCAAATGCGTCTGATGAAATTTGGCGGAGCGCAGCAGAAAGTGCGCCAAATGGGGCAGCCCACTTATTGACATGCACTCCTCGGCTAAAATATATATAAAAAAAACACATTTGAATATTAGCTTCGTCTGGTTGAATCTTCCATGATGGGGGCAAGAAGGGAATTCCCTTTATTATATGATATCAGAGATATATAGCTACTTGGAATAGAATCTTTGAAATTCATGAAGACACGTGGCACATATTTTCTCATAAAGAATTGCACGAATTACATGCAGAAATGAGGTCTCTGCGACAGCGACTCTTAAAAACACATTCCAATGGTGAGTGGGCGACTGATAAGCTCCTCACCCTCAAATTACTCAATTATTCTATTTCGTAAGGGCCATAGAATAAGGAGCAGGAGCAGGGCATATCGGTAACTATTTCTAATAGTAGGTCTCATTGTGCTAAGACGAAATTTGGCTGAAAACCTGATCGAACGTTTATTTTATCAGTATCATAAGGAGATTTCGCTTAGGGAGAAACATTTTCTTTAAAGACAATCTCAATGAAAGTTTGAAAAGTTGGACTCATTAATGTTAACAATCATTTAGAAATGTGGTGACTTTATTTTGAATCGAAGCTTTATTGGGGGAATAGTCGATGTACTAAGCGAATTAAAACCCCTTAAATATTCCTTATCTTCTCCTCTTTTGGATAAAAATGAATAATTAATAGCCGAAAAAATACCATATAAGGAATTTATTGTTAATCGTTCATAAATTAATATTTACATTAAAATATGCCAAAATTGTGGACTTCTGCCCTTTAGAATCCCGAATAAACCGCTGAAGCTTTCTCAATCTGCTGTTGTTATTGAGTTCTGGCTTTTGTAAGCCACTTTGGGAGGCAGACAAAGTTAAAACAGCCTGTTCATTCGTCTGGAAATTTTGCTCAAAATGATTTCTTTTATTATTCAAATAAAAAATATATTAGTTTCATGCTAAGCATTCTTATGTCATCAAAAGTGACATTATAAATAATTTGAATGAGGGAGTGAAATAGATTGAAGGAAAGGAAGAAGTTTCTTCCTATAGAAATACGCTTTTTGGGGCAATAAATACTACTTAAATCACCACTTTTTTTGTTATTAAATAACGAAATGGGACAAGTGAAAGTTTTAATGCGGAAGGTTACTAAAAATGGCACATTTTACGAGATTCTATGGAATTTAAAATTGCTCATCCATCTTAAAAGCATTGAGGAAAAATCTTCGGTTGTTAAATGCTACTAAACCATTTATAATGGAGTTATTAATCGCTCACTTTAAAAATGCTTTCCACCCTGAACCACATAAAGCGGCTTTTCTATTACAATAAAATTAAAATTAACTTCTACTCAATGAAGTAATTATTAAAATTGAATAATTATTTGTATATAAGATAGATTTTCCCCATTAAACAGATGAATTAGGACAAAATCTAGCATAAATTTCTCCTATCTCCTTACTCCACTCTTCCCACTCCGCCCCCCAAAGTGCCTATCTTTTCCATCCGCTCCATTTGAGAGTTAAAGAAAAAGTGAGGAGAGAAGGGGAAGCTAGGAAGAAGATGTTTGAAATCCCCTTGGGGTGTTTTCAGTTCTGAGAGGGTGAGGGAAGGCTGACTCATGCTCAATTGATGGAAAATGAAAAGAAGAGCGAAAAGCGAGAGTCCTTCGCCAATCGCGGCAGCTAACAAAAAATTATTTTCCTTTTGACTGTCCTGTTCATCTAATTCATGCTCTAGTAGCGTTGCCACGTAGCCTTCCCCTTCCCTCGTAGCATGCAACTCATGCAATTGGAGAGGCAGTTCCACTAATGGCTCATGTTTAGTAATAATTTGCTTTGCAGAAGAGAGAAATAATTAATCACCGGGGTAATCTCGATGATTCATTCTCGTCTTTCGGGAGTTTTTTACGATCATCTTCGTCTGTGTGCGTACCGATAAGGACAAAATAACCAAGTTTTTATATTTTTTAATTAAATGTTCATTAGCGAAGTAAAAATATAATTTAAAAATATCGGTACATAACGATCATAAAATTCAAGATTGTGTCCATTTTCTATCTTTAGAGAGAAATAGAAGTGCTCAGGATTGGTTTGTTTGCAGAGAGGGATGAATTATTCGCCTTTTCGATAATCTAATTATGTATCACAATGAAATTCATTTTTAAATTTTATTAGTAATTTATCATTATCGCTTTAAGGCATTTATAATATCCATGACTTTATTTTATCGCCATAAGCATGCATTGCTTTAAAGGTAAGAAAGTGCTCATCTCATTAAAGATGTGTCGAAAAAAATGCTCCGGTTTCTTTCAATGAAGTTAAATACATCTTGCAAACAGTCTATAAATGAACAGTAAAGGCGAAGAAGACTGAACGGTTACAGATTCATAAAAGCGAAAATAGAAGCAGCTCGAAAGAATGGGATGCACACAGTTCAAATTCTAGTATTTCAGAACCGTGAAAAAAAATTTAAAAATGCCCTATTCGTTTGGCAAAGGCTATTTTGTTTATTAACCTCAAACGGGGAGAGAGAAGAAACATACAGTAATTAGAAAGGAAGCACAACTCCTTGCCTTATAATGAAAGAACTCCAAGTGAAAGGTTTTCAATTAGAAGTTTAAGCAAGTAGCAGAGAGCGAGTCTATCATTTTCGTCCCCTTTGGTTTTGGATATGCGTCAACTGCAGACACTCCTTTTCAGTAAATCGTTAAAACGATCCTTTGTATAAGAAACTGCATTAGTAAAATAGTGTGACGATTGCGTTTTCTAAAAATTTACTACTGAGTTCGACTTCAGGTCTCGGTTAAACCAAATCTACATGCCATTTTGTCGCAACGAAGGCAAACTGGGAGCGAGAACATCTTGGTTGGTCCCTGCTGAGGATCATTAGGCCGTCATTTAGAATTCGAGACAGCTGATAAAACGAAGCAGGTAAAATTTGTATAAAAGAATGTATTTGAAATTAAATTTCTTCTCCAGTAGCCAGACAGTAAATTAAACCCAGAACACAATATAATCTAATCTTAGATAACAAAGACACATCTGAGATTATCAGACGGAAAGGAAAATCACGTAATTTCTTAACATCTGTGATTATAAATCTACTAACTGTGCTTGGTATTCAAAAATGTAACACAAAAAGTACGATTTGCAAAAGGGTTATTGGCTAACATGATGCATTCAAGCTGACCAGTTGTCGCTTGTTGCACTATTCTGTCTTGGCGTGCTATCTGAGGCACTCACCAAAACTCTTTAATGTTAAGCCAATGCTGATTTCGCTCAAAACAAGTCGGATGGTGCTTTAGTCAGCGTAAATACTTTAACAGCAATTAATCAAAAGTACATCTGTAATCCTGAAAGGAAACGAACACCAATGATTGTTTTGTCAAAACAATCTGTAATGTTTTTCATGTTTGTTTAAATGCACTCTATATCTAAGAGGAACATCAAATAAGGCGAGTGGCATACCTGGTAACAATCACGAACATTCTGAGTTTCCTACTGACTAATGAGGAGGAGAAGGATAAGCGGTGAAAGCAGACATCAAAGGGGACCGAATTGCACTCTTGGTTAATTGTATTAACAGACTCGAGATGACAGCCCAATTAAACAAAATGAGCGTGAGTTATCTGTCAACTTCTAATACACGGTTACTTTCATTTACCTTTGCACTTTAGGCATAAGTGAGAAACTCCGCATACGTTGAGAAATGCATTTCTTCATCTTCTTCTCCTGGATTAAGTCCGAAAAAATGATCGATGACGTTGAATATATCAGCTTGAAACAGAAGTTCTGCCCATTTTTTAATTTGTATTAAGGTGAAATTTTGTCAGAGATACATTTATTCAGTGATCAAAATAGTCGCCATTTTTATTAATTACATCTTCCCATCTTGCCATAAGCTTCCTCATTCCTTCTTCATTGAATTTAGCCAGTTTGGAATCAAAAAAAGAAACTGGCTTCTTCATTTCCACCTCTTCTCCTGAGGTAAGCCTTTGAAGTCCCATTCAATGATCCTCTAACCATTGATACGACTAACTGCGTATGGGTTTATAAATACTGAGTGGTTTCATCAGCGTAATCTTCATTACCAATTATATTACTTAGATCCTTGCTACTACGAAATGAATAAAATGTCTGATCGACACAGACAGCGCACATTTAGAACCGTGAGTTCATTTTTTTACTAATTTAGTGATTTATATAAACAATGTGACAAATAAAGAGACAAGTACTTGACACAAACACTACGATTCGCAATTTCCCCTTTCCCGAAAAATTTGTTTTCGCTGCGCATTTAGGTGGAATTTTAACTTTTTAAAATAAATCAAATTGTAAATGATTGGCGTTAAGGTCTTTATAAAACCATTAATTTATTGAAATTACACAATTCGGCATCAAATAAATTAAATGAAGTAAACAAGGCGGACCATGGACTTCGAAAGGAATGTTTCCATGCTCGAAGAAATACTTGCCAATTAAAAATCATTCGCATGGACGAAATTTGGAAAGAATCTTGAGTGGAGAAGGTCATCTTCTCAGGAAATTGCACGCTCTCTTCACATCTCGCATTCAAAAAACAAGGCTTTCCCCCTTAACACAATCCCAGTAACCAAATTTTTCCTCACAAATCCACTTTTAGATAAAAGATAATTTATTCAACCCACAGTTAATGTAAACCTAGACGCAGTAACATTTTAATTCTAGAAACACCAATTCGGCCTTGAGTTATTACTTAAAATAAGTAAAAATTTCTAACTAAGTCAAACTGTTACTAATTTGCAAAGTTTAACTGTTTTCCCTTTGACTCAAATGAACCTTTCAGTTACTGTTATGTATAACAGATTAGTGTATTATCTGGAGAGGAAGCAACTTTTGTAACCACTTTCGTACTTTACATCAAATTGGTAAGAAATTTGTTAATGGAAATGAGCAAAAAACGTGTTTTCGAGGAGGAAGACACATCACGGACGTATTTGCTAAAAGCAGCTCCCCAAAAAGGCGAGTCAGGCGGTGAGCGGACAGACTACGCTGCTCAAATTCATCAACCTTTGAACTAAACATTTTGAACGAAAACTACCTTTTCAGAGGATACAAATGTGCCTAAGATCAGGCATATTTTCGGAATGGAAAAGAGTTTTCTCCAATTATAATGCACCTATTTTTTTCTAAAATTTCACCTAAACTTCAATAACTGCATCTTCTCAAATCAAAAAACACATTTGTATTTTGTGGAATTGATAATAGGATGGTTGAACTACTTGCATATAACTAACAACATTCATTGCCATTTGGGCGTTCTTCACTCTCAATGGGAACGATCATTTTTGACAACTGTGAATGTCGAATCATGCTTGACCTGCGCATTGGAGGTGAATTGATAAACACATTTTTGCGCGCTTCATTTGGATGTCCAACAATGTGACTGCGGGGTCAGAGCGTCGTCACGCTCCAAATTACGGACAAATGATGTTATTTTAAAATCACTCGACTAAAACAAAATATTTCGCGTAAAAAGCTAATTACCCAACCAAATTATGACCGGTTTTTATGAAGAGAATTGAATGGGCATAAACTGAAGCCCTCACTTAATCGCAAAAGCTGTATAACGATTTACCAGACGTACTTCGCACTTCCTGATACCTTTGGTCAGCCAAAACCTCCATTTCGATTCACCTTATCAGAAGTAATATTTCTACCAACTAACTAATTTGCCTCTCCTGGGAAATTCCACGGCATGCAGCCATTAATTTTAGCGAAAGTACCGATTACTCTTCTAAGTTTGTGCGCACATTTTATTTTCCATTTAATAAAAATGTTTATAGTTTCTTTTTTATTAATGTCAAATGATAATTCTTCAATGTTGGCAGATATTCCATGTGAGAAGCTTGATATTTGAACATTTATAAGTCCCAAAGTGTTAAAACAAAGAGCGAGGGAATTGTGACCTCCTCTTGAAATGATGAAGGGTTTGTCTGGTGGTGAAGAGCCGTCCAGCAAAGCCACTTTAAAAACAAGGAAAACACACTATTTCATTGTTTAATTTTCTACATGTCAAGGTCAAAGGCCAAATAGTTCCGCTATTACTTCGAATTTCCAGTGAAATTAAAATAAACTTTATCGATACCTCACGTCATTTTTTTCAACTATATTTTTAAATGTTTGCATATTTAATAAAAGGATTATGATTTAATATATTCCATATACAAGCTCAATCATTATAGAAAAGTTTGAAATTTATATCAAAGGCAATGAAAATATATGGGAAATCGATACAAAATGCACGTAATTAACATCGGCTCCGCAAGGAGTCTCATCAAGTCTGGCTACAAGTCTGGCTCCTCTTCTGCTATTATACAAGTTGTCTCCGAACCTACCCACACTCTTAAATACCCAAATAACCTTTTCCTCTTCTCTAATTGAAGGGAACATTGAATAATGCCATCTATTTACCATCACAACCCTCACTGACTTCCTCCTTTAATGTGATTATTATTTTAAACAATAATTAATCTCAGTGGAAGCTCTTAAATTTATTTTTGCACGATTGCTGCTTTATTGAAAAATGTAGTCATTTAATTGGCCTTAATAAAATTGAAGAGATTCATTCATTCACAAGTTCTCTTGCCATTCAGTCATCGAAAAATTAAATTTTCTGCGTATTCAATGTAGATTTTATGAGAAGCCCAAATCGGAAGTTTACATAATTAAAAGTCTCGAATGGAATTTAGTAATAAATGCAAAGTACATTGACATTTTACATTAAATAGCCTAGACCCATTGAAATTCAAATACTAAATGGGCCTCAACCAATGTCCATCACATTCTAAATAGTTACTGAAAAGCTCCATCCAAAACGGAGAGATTGATCGAGAGCCAATACTTCAAATTTCTGAAAATTGCTCTTTCATAAAATCAGATATTCAATTGAGGGAACTTAACTTAGACCAAATTGAGATTGTTACTTACCATTGCTGGTGTCTCTCCCGATGGACATTTCACCCTCCTGACCCTTAGCAAGTTCCACGAGGGTGGCCAGAGCCAAGTTGGCTCGTCGGTGTAAATCGGGTGGTGGTGAAGAGGAAGCAGACAGCGCCGCCGCAGACGCGGCATCGATCGAAGCGCCTACCACAACCGCGGTTGTCAATGTCGACGTCGTCGCCGTGACAGCTGGCAGGTTCAGGTTGGTCACATTATTAATCGGCACGTAACCCGGGGTTAAGTAGCCTCCAACGAAAATGAGTAGACGTCGTAGAACAGGTGCGATAGTTCTCTGCAACGCTGTCATCGTTTCTATGTCCAGACATATCAGATAACCCAGAATCTCCCGGAACGCACACTATTTAAACAAACAAACATCGAAACACTTAATTCCATTTACAATGAAAATTTTAAGCACAAATCCGCCACAAGCCGCGTTTCATCCTCCAATCAGTCAGTAAATTTAGGCTTTAAACTAAATACCACCCGATTTGTCTGAATACAGAAAAAATTGGGGTGGTTGAATCAAAGCGTTGCCGTCAACTATGAAACATTTCTGGCGGTACGGGGAGTGGAACAGAATTTGTCATCACGGCTCTCCCTCCCGTTTTTTTCTGCTCCACTTCCCTCTCCCGCCCTTGTAAAAAAGTTCTTTATCCAGACGTCTGGGGGAAAAAAGGGCCACTCTCCCAACATTTTATTTCCATTGTCTGTGTTATTCAAATGTAAATTTTCATTCAAGCTAAGAAAATTAAAATTGACAATTAAAAACTTTATAAACCATGTCTGAGAAATTGAAGTAGCCGTCTTCAAAACTCACTACAATAAGTAATTTTACGGTGATACCCAAAAGTGACTTTTTCCCTAAATTTGAAACAGAAGGAGTTTACATGTTATTTGTCCAATATCAGGAATGCATTCGTCTCCATGATAAGATGACAAAAATACCACTGATGGGAGGATTAGAGCTCAAGAAAAGGACAGCCAAAAATTCTCTTCCTAATGCCTTGATTTAAAGCCTTTTTCAAAACAGACTCACCCGATTATATTCGGACTCACATGACCAATTTAATTTCTCCCCTCACTAATTACAAAGAGTTCGTTAAAAAGGAGGTAAAACTTGAATGAGAGGAATGTTGTTGGAATGCAGTCATATCTTCCCCGCTTCTGATTAAAAGCGCATATATTTCCTTGAGAAAGATCAGTTCTTAGACCTTCTTCCTCTGAAAGATTTATGAGGTAATCAAGAGATGACAACTGGTCTATCATCAAAGAGTTCGGCCGAATGAACATCAGCTGTTGATGTAAGAGTATTGCGTGCGAAGATAGCGGAAGAGTATCACACAGACAAGATCTATTTAGTCGGTACGATCATTTATGGGTGTCATACCCTGACACTAATTGGCACTGGAGATTGTAGAGGTCACTAATGGTGGACAGATCTCAAAATATTACTTCTTAGGAAAATCAGTTTCGCCTCAGCTGGAGAATTAAAGGCGAACCCTTCATAGATCAAATTGTTTCAGTATGACGATTTCTATTAGAATGAACAAAAGGACATCCATCAGAGATCTCTTTATAACTCAATTAATGCGTTAACCCTAACTTGATAGAAATACTCTACTGTGTTTTCCTACTCACATCGCATTTGTTGCTTTTGGATCATTGTGAAGTACATTTAAGTGATGTAAGTGAGACTAATTATTGAAAAACTTAACAATGCACTAGAAGAGGACACGCGCTTTGTTTCCAGTCTGGCTTGGGCATATGAATCGGACTTCGCTGTGTACTTCGACTCTAAACTCTGCTTTCTCTCTCTCTATCCCCCTCTTTCTCTCTCTCGCAGTGATTACACTCTTGGATAGCTGTTGTGATTGGCGTTTGTGTATGATGAGGAGGGGTGGAAGGGAGGAGTGAATCCGCAATAGTCGGTCGACTGTACACCAATTTCGCGTGTGCGTGCGTTCGGAGCAGAAGCACCATGCTAAATTCTCCACTGATAAAATCTAACGTGAATTTACTGCATTCCATGGGAGACTTAAGGGATGAATTAATAGCTAAGAGCATCATGCTCATCTCATTAACATACAAAAATTGGGGAAAAATTTCTTTAAATAGAATTACTGATTTGACTAATAATTATTAATAATCTAACAAACTCTATTCCAATAAGAAGCGGGTGTATATTCCAGTTAAGAGAGAGACAGCCCGCAACTCGAGTGGAAGAGAAATTCACAACTTTCAACAAAAAAATCTTCAAATATGAAATTTTACCTAAACAGCACTTCTCGGGCAATAAAGAGAGATTAAATATAATACCTATGTTTATTTCAACTTAATAAATTAATCTACTTTAATTAAACTAAATTGAATTAAAACGGATGAACTCGCGGATATTTTGCAGCGTGTACTGTGGAGGGTAAAGTGACAGGTGTGTGACAAGGTGAGGTAACTTGAGGATTAATAATAAAATCCGCTTGAGACAAGTGGATTGTTAGTTAATCACGCAGAAAAGATTGAGGGGAGAAGGAGAGAAAAAAAGAAATGGCGTTGCTGGCGGTGACTGTCTTATCGCGAAGCAACGATCTAATGCTGCATCATTCATTTCTCCGCCGGCGAGAAACTCACACTCATACCAGATCGGAAACCCTTTTGCATTCACCACGGAGGAATGATTAATTTAAACCACTGGTTGAGCGCTTCTCCCTGCGATTTGAATTTAGAAATGAGCGAAATACAGTTGGGTATTTGATATCAAAGGATTAATAGATTGAAAAGTTACATGGTACACTGATAGGTTATCGCCAAATTTCTCAGAGCCATCGTTTCGTCGCTTTAAAATTGTGAGTAAAAAACTTAAATACCATCCCGCAAAAGTATTACATAAAATAAGTAAACTCAGATGGTGGAAGTACAAAGATGAGCCTTTGCAATTGAATTTTCATCAATGTTGCACATGAAATTTTGTGGATTTCAAAAGGCGTGACGTCCTCGCAGTCTTTCTTAACTATTTTAAATCTACAGTCAGAAATAGCATGCTCGTTGAGATGTTTTTTCGTCGAACTGATTAATCTAATTATTGTTGTAATCTCAGTTATGTAGGAACTAAATTCTCGTCTAAAAAAGTTCATCTACCTCGAAAAGACATTAAGGATGGTTTGGCGATTTCATTTATCTCATTTCACTTTTACTTTCCCCTCGCAGGGATGACTTGTGATACACGACCGCAAGAAGCTCTTCTTGAGGCACTCCTACTTCTAGGGTAGCCTCGAACTCGAATGGATCATAAGAAAGTTTACATTAAGCTGCGAATAATTAAAGGGCAGGATGTATAACTATGCCATTTCCTTTCATAATTGCGCTCTTTTTCAAAGAAGCCATTTTAAACTGACAGACCGCAGTAGATTTCGCACGATAGACGGTATTAAAATGAATTAAAACCAATCGGAGGGGAACCCTTCTTCATAAACCAAGACAATCATCGCATCTCAACATGTAGAGAGGAGAAAAGTAAAATGAAGTTTTATTTGCAGTAAATTGAGTAAACAATAGAAATGACAATTTGTAGTATGAACTTGATACTGCTTCTTTTGTTTCGATATTGTGTTGCAACAAAATGGCTTTCTTAATAAGAGAAAACGATAAAAAATCTCTTTACTGAACGCTTTAAGGAAATAATGAATTTGAAAAATGAATACTTTCTTTCCCAGGTACCTGATTTTTCAACATTTACTCCCAGTTGAAGTGTTGCTCAGAGATAAATGAAAGAAAGGAATCAAATTTGCGCTTTTTTTTAGTTGGACAAGAGGAGTTAAAATTATTTTACCAAAATCGAAATGTAGCAGACAGACAATAAATTATTTCTCCTTCTCATCTCAACATATCGAAGTTGCCTCAAGCAATCGCAGAACAGAATCCAGGTTCTGCAAAAAATATTTTGCGTCCGAATCACATGACTCAGATGGTGGCTTATTTAATTGGAAAGGAGGGTTCCGATCTTTTTTCGCATGATTGAGAAGCATGAACGGAGCTGCATTTCACGCACCTCTCAATTAACGCCAAGTCTGTCACTAATTTATGGATTTGACGGGTAGGAGCCTTAGCATAACAACGTCAAAAGAGAATTAAAAAATGAAACGACCCGGTCACTATTCTAATCGATCAGAACTTTTAAGTCTGATGATGAACTTGATTTAGGATTCATCATTTAAACCTTAACATATATAAAGCATAACGACTTTACAAATTTATCATAATTTTATGAAGTTAAATTCTGAAAGGAGACAGAAGGACTACTCCCTAATTGCTTCTCGAAATTAATTTCGAACAAGGTGTTAATTTAAATGGTTAGAGGAGGAAGTTATTATTTGTTTGAATGCTTGAGTAAACCGAGTTTAATCAGTGGACTCCACCCTTCACCGACCAGCTGCTCAACCGCTACACCATATTGATTATCGATTTTCACCCCCCAGAGTCTTGTGATGACTCAGCCAATTTGCTTGGTTCCCACGCTCTCCCTCTCTCTCTACCAGTCTCCCCGTTCTACAAATAACTTGATCAGCCCCACCTACTAACACTCAGATTTGGGAAGAGTGGTTGTCTTTAGTCAGCCTGGCTCCTACACACCGGTGACCTGCCACTTAGATGCAAACAGATAAAAATGAAGCCACACCTTCTCATTCAAAACAAATTACGAAATAGACAAGAACGTGGAATTCAAGCTTTCTATAGTAATTCGCACATTTGTTGCATCGTGAACACTTCTGCAAAGGACTGCTTAGAATAAGAACTTTAGATTCTCACCCGTCCCTGCTAAGAAGAATATTAAATTATCCTTTTTTACACGGGAACAATGTATCTCTTCAATGTGTTCACTTCAAACAAGCCTTTTCCATTGTATCTATTCAGTCAGTTTTATGGTATTAATGGCTCTTAACTTTCGAGAAATTGTTTCTTAAAGAGCCATTTGGTTTGGTCTGACTAAAATCCCCACCAATTTCCCCCATGGTTGGTAGTGCCAGTTGACTAATAAACTGCCCGACCGCTTTATCCACCTCACCCCACCATACCCCACCCACCCCACCCCACCCCACTCCCACTATCACATACAAGCAATCTACTTTGTTTTGGACACAGAAGGGCACAGGTTGTGATTGAATTCATCCATCCGGGTGAAGAGTGGTGCAGTCATTTTTTGCGTTGTTTCTACAGTAGATATGAAGAGCTTTTGATTAACATTACTTATTTAACGCGAACAGGCAGGCGGGCGCGAATAAGCTAACCAGGCAGTACGTGATGCGTATGACTAAGAACACCCTTCCTCCCCTCCCCCCTCTCCCAACATTTGGCCTCCAGTGTGTAGAATCCTACCGAGATAATTGCAAGACGGCGACAAAGCTCGCACGCGGAAGTAGAAACGAAAAACGCAGAGAGAGCGCTCGCTGCAGAGAAGAGTCCCTTGGGATGACAGTAGGGGTAAGGTTGGAATGACGGTGGTGGTGGTGGTGGTGATGGTGGTGGTGATGGTGGTTAGACGGACAGACTCACGAAAGATAGCGAGATGATTTCCGCACGAGTGCACACAAACGCACACACAAATCCAATTAAGCGAAAAGCGGAAGGGGCAAAGAGAGAGCCTATACTCTCCCTCTCTGTCTCACTTTTTTCTCTTCTGCTACACGTAAGGCACGTAAGCCGAAGTGTCATTAATCATCCTCTTTCAAAGTATCCCTCCTCTTCATTTGCTTTCTCCTACACCTCCCACCCTTCACTTAGACGGCATGGTAGTGTGTTTCTCTATCGCTTTGCTCTCTTGCTCTTTTTCATCTGTGCGCCCGACTGGTTAGTCAGGTTTGAGAATAACATGCAAACAGGCAACAAAAAGGAGAGAAAACTTCTCGCCTTGAAATTGTAAAGATTTAATCGCATCACTTATAAAAGCACGTTGGCTAATAACTGCAAACAAACTATCCCCTTTCACTCTATTTTGTAAAAGACTGGAAGATGAACTGGGTGGTTGCTGCTAAATAATGCAAGCCGGTGAGGAGGACTAGCAATTGCTCCTTTTTCGCCAGCAAATTTAGGCAGGAAGTTGACAGAACTGCCCATCCAATGCCTATTAAAGTTTAATTAAAATATGTGATTGGGGAAAATGATGATGTATTTCTCAGTAAATTTGTCTAACTGAAAAAATATAACCATCGTTTTGCTTGAGTTCTTCAACAGAACGATATAAGGTAGTTGAGAATATCTAACGATTGAAAATGAACTCAAAATACCATGAATCGCGACAAAAATTTGACATTTCTGTCTGACTACTTTGAAAATGATAAAATCTAGGATGGAAGTGGGAAAGTCACAACAATACTTCTAAATTATTCTTTCCCGAAATTGTCCCATCTTAAAACTTGCAAATAAATACAACCTGTTCATCCTAGGAACATCAAGACCACTTCTTTTTCAAGCAAAAGACTCAAATAAACCTCTCGACAGCCCTGGCAGCCTAAGAAGGAAAGCAACGGCTTCAGTCACAGCTTATTAATTAAACTTAATGTATAAATTCGCGAATTCGAGCAGAAATTAAAGCAAGTCGATAGGAATCGACATACTTTACAGTCCATCCACCATGTAGTATGTTTAATAGCACAACAGAGAGCTTATGCTTGTGTGCGCGCAAATAAAACGATTAAATATCTTGCCGCAGTGTGAATGGTTGACATGTGAGGAATTAAAATGACTAAGAAGGCGCTTTACTACTAGTGAAAGTCTGCTTAAACAGAGGTTGTGGGGAGGGGAAGGGGTGCACTTACGAGAGACGCGATGAAAACTTCATCGGCGGGATCGCTAAGGAGGTATTGGATGAGTCGGATGGACATTCGAAGGGATTCACAGCCCATGTAGTTGCTGTTGCTGTGGCCGACTGAAACGTCTCCTTGCTGGGCTATAGGATGAGGAGGAGTAGAGACGATAGCTGTGGAGGAGGTTGAGGCCTTTCGAGCCATTAGCACTCGGCAGATGGTGATCTTTGCCACTTGACGCAACGCACTCTGTCGCACATGCCAGTATGGTGAGATGATTCCCATGGCAACCTGAGGAAGTGCAAGAACATTAGCCTGCCAGGTACGCCTCTGTTTCCGCTAATTCAACTTATCCAAGGCGGTAAATTACACCGAAATGAAATTGGATTTAAGTGTAGGGAATTATTAATTTTGGGTTAAGCCTCCTTACACAGCCTTATCTGTTGCTCTGTCTGAATCTTGACTACGATCGGTAGAGAACAGAGCAAAACAATAGAACAATTTATCACACTGACTTTTCAAAATAGAACATCTAACTGATTATAAATGCTCAGTATCCTCTGACCTTCCTAGCCAGAAGGATGGAGGTGTTGAAAATATCATGATTCATCGGTGGTGAATGGAGAGTTGAAATGCACTGATATACGCCGGTGGAATCAAAACGACCACCCAGAGTGAAGAACTAAAAAGGTTAAATAAATGGTTTTTCCTCAAAGATATCCATATCGGCTTTGCTGTTGGAAAAGAAGCAAACGAATTGGTTGAAAGGAACGTCGGGAGTAGTAAAGGTGCATTTTTAATTCCCTTTACTCAGTTTTGATTCAATATGAAATTTGTAAAAATTAGGAGAAAATATAATGACGCAGTCAGAGAAATGAGACGTCACGATATCGGTGCGTATCCGATGACGTACTGATTAATTCTAATTAATAAGAGAGGTGGAAGAGGAGAGGATTCAGGATACGGGCCTCTACTAAAGTCAAGTGCAGTCAGCATTTTCCATAATTGTCTTGAAAAGCAAGGACAATGAAGCGTCCACATCAAGACGTGAATCGATGCTTTCATGATTTCTGTCATCTATCAAAAAGAATTTACTTCTGGATAACAGCCTTCACCCATCCTACAGCATTTAATTTTTTTTATTTTTTAAGTATATTTAAGTGTAAAATACTCACTTAAGCTTATCCGATTACCAATACGACAAATTTCAGATCTCAAAAAGGTATTGCAGGGCAAAAACCAACTCACATATGCATTAATTCGAGTTTTAGAATAAAATATTTCAGACATTTGAGAATGTTACACGTACCCAAACATGTGTGCGTTGACAAAAGAATTCATATGTTTGACCATAAAGAAAACCAGTACGTCAAGCAATCCGAGCTCTGTTGAAGAAGACATTATTAACTAAAGCCTTTACTTTCCCTTAGAAAGCTTAAAAAAGCTCAGGAGCTTTATAGAAAAATGACATCAGAAATAGAATTTGCGTCAAGCCTTACAAAATAAAAGGTTGGTTAAACCAGATCATAACAAATTGCCATCTTCAATCCTTAAATTGAATACAATGTGCATCTATCATCGTGGGAGTTTTAAGGAGGAGTAGATTGATCAAGTCACAAAATCCCCGAAAATAGGGAAAGAGAGAAGTACGTGTTACTCAATCAGATTTGAGCGACAAACAAGAGAAATTTCCCAACACTTTAGCCCTAATTACCACAACATCTCCAGCAAATTTAAAAATAAAATCATGCATCCACTTGTCTGACTAGTGAGGTGCAAAGTAGTTTAAAAAAGGGGGAATGTTATGCTTTAAGTGCGTAGAAGGTATGGCAACATACCTCTTCAGAAAAGACGGATTTCCAGACAGAGAGACAACTTTTGAGTCCGGGAATGATTTGATTCTGCAGGAGGAGAAAACTTGCAGCGCCGCCATCTACTGTGGTTGCAGACGGAGCGGAGAAGGCGACAGCAGCCACCTCGCTGGGGGCAGGTGGGGCGGGAACTCGACGAGGGGCTCCCTCGGTTCCTGGATTAGTGGGAGTAAGAGCGTTGGACCACATTCGGCCACACACCGGGCAGTACAGCGAGCCGGTCTCGTTCTCGCACTCTTCTTGCCCTGGCAAGGAAGATGGAGAAGAAACACCACCATTATATTTATCAAGGGAAATTGCGCTATGAAGACTTTTTAGACTACAATATTGCATTGACTAAGCAGCGTTTGCAACTCTAAACCACAACATTGAATAGATACAGGGAAAAGCATAAAAAATTATCAATTTTAAATGTTTTGCTAATTTCTTTAAAATAGCCAGGGATCTTGACTTTATGAATCTCTTCTATGCCGATTTATTTCTTAATACACATTCATTCCATGATATGCTTTCATTCATCTCTTTGATTCTTCAGTGGAAGAAACGACCTTATTCCAGATTCTTACCGGTGGCCACTCATCTTCCACTTGGCTTTCTACCACTTTCTTTCCTATTGCTTCTGAGGAAAATTTTTCGTTTGTTGAATGAAACCCGACTACTTCACAAGAGACTCTAAATAGTGTTTTTCGTTGTGGATTTAATTATTTTTAATTATCGACTATCTCAGATCATGTAGAACATTTTAACAAATAGAAACCAACTACCTCATATCTTCTACAACGATTGAAATTCATTAGGAAATATTCGTGAATCATCCACAAAGGAAAGAAATTGGAATTTCCCTCAACCCAAAGACATTTCTGACAACTGACAGAGATAATTTGGGCAGTTTCTTTTTTTCTAAAAAAATAAGAAAGGAAACAGTACAAGCGTGACAGCCACGTGAAGCTGAGAGAGGAGAGGACCAATGAGGAGAAGAATACGTCATGTGGACGCACATGAAGCAGGCATGCCCCCGACACGCACCGTGCCTGCTGCCTGCTTGTTATCGGCGTCGTCGTTGGGCTGAGTAACCCCAACCAGTATTGTGAGAAGTTTCACAGGAAGCTACGTGCATTTACTACTATCCTGAATTACATCCAGGACCACTTTAATCGCCCTTGATTACGACCGCGTTTACAAAACGCGGCCATTTGTTTATCAGAAAAATTTCAACTACATTCATTTTATCCTTAAAACAAAAAATTGGCTTTTTCATCTCAAAATCGTCTCATTTTAGGGGGAAGCAACACGACAAAGAGGTAATAAATTATTACTGATCTGCAAATCTGTCTGATGGTTTAGGTAACTAGTTCTTCTTATAAGCATGCACTCTCCGCCCCCAACTCCTTCCTTCTCGTTCTTCTTTTGCGAAGAGAATTTTCGAAACACAAAAAGTGGTGACTGTCATTAGCAGTGTCTGTTCATCGACCTATTCAATTGCATTTATGCAAAGTTCGTCCAATTGAAGATCATTTACTTCTCCAAATTTGGAGTTTTAGAAGAGAAACTTTCCCTTCATATTATTGTACTGAACATGTGCAAGTCACCAAGGAGCGTTTGAAGGTGGGTATTCTTAACACATTTCGATTTAAAATCCAGAGATTAGCTCGCTGAAGAAATGCCTGCATTAAGTCTAAAGTGGTAGACATGAATAGCTATTCCATGAAATGAAGTGTTAACAATATCCGATAGAGATGAAGGGAAGGTATCCTGAAGTCATTCTAATAAATAGTTCGCATTCTGATATATCAAATAACACTGATGGGAATTTGATTTCCCGACCTTTGACTCAATAACTGCATTTCGAACACTGCGCTACAAGCTATAATATTTCTCAAGATTAAATAGTGAGTGTAGTGGTCGCTACTTGTTTTTTACATCTATTAAATTTGATGATATGCGTCATTCGTCTTCTCGAGAGCACACTGTTAGGCCATTCATCTCTTGACTTTCAAAACGCAAAACAGATTTATGCTTCTTCTAGATATGCGAGATTAAAATGAAAATCAAATCGTTCCAATTTTTCACCTTAGAGTCCCTCCCTCTCCCACCCAAAAAACCAGAAATTATTTAAATTAGAAAGTAATTTATGCAGAATCGATGTCGTTTGATGGACAGAGGGACAGTTAAAATGGCAAAACACTGGACAGATAAGTGACTCGTCATTTTGCACCTCCCCTCTCCACCTTTCTCCATATCAGATATTTGCCCTCAGGAAGAGAGGTCCGTCTGTTTTTACAACCATCTCATGCAAATGTTTACAACCAACTGAGGGGTGGTGATGGGCGTGTTTTTATTAACACACACATTAAATCTAGTCATCTTGTTACTTCTCTCCCTCCCCCACCCCATCTGTTTCCGAAGCGGTTGCTAATTGAAAAGTCGTCTTGCTGATAGCCGGCGCGATTACTACAAACTTCTTACCCCTTCCTAGACAGGTTTCATGACTGGAAAGGGAAACCATTTATTTTGGTATATAATGAGGTGCACAGAATAAAAATGGGAATTGTTACCCCGATTGACGAGATAAGAGGAGAGGCTAGGTGGACGGTGAATTGTTAGGAAGCCGATTAAAGATTAACAGCTGAAAATGGCATTTAATTAGTAGTAGACAGACATACAGATAGCGAAACATTCTTGATGGAAGGAGGCGCCGCAATCAAGAGATGAACAGACGGCAGCGGTGGGTTCGGGAAGGGGTCGGAATTCTCGAAGGCAGAGACGGCACAATATAGCAGAAGCACCACCCGACGTCTCTGCGTCACCATCTTCAGGGGTGGCGGGGTTCGAAACCGCCTGACCCCCTCCTCCACCCTCAAATCGACTGCTTCGGGAAGAGGACGATACACCTCCTTCTGTCTCTGGATCCGTCTCAGGATTCGAATTCGGCTCGCCGATTGGACGGAAGGTTGTTGATAGGGCGTGTCTGAAATAGATATATCGGGTAAATACTTAAGCTCAAACCATTGGTTAAACATATAGCAGCTATTTTCACGTTGAAATATATTTCCTTTAAGACTATCCTTTCCTTAAGATAGATTGGCAAGAATCTCTCGCCAAAATCCATTGAAAACCATACAGATGATATGGAATTAAGGATGTTTGGAGTATGAATCAGGGTCACTCAAGTGGAGAGGCATAAATACGACAAATGACTCACAACAGAAAAAATTCCTTCTCGAGGTAGAATGTGAGGAGTTGAGAGAGAATAAAAGTATGTTGTAGAACCCTGACGAAAGTACCAGATTCATTTAGGGATTAATCTTTCAAAATAATGAATCACCATTAAATCATGAGCGTCTTCTTATGTTACAAATTGGAACTTACTGAATGTATCAATATTCATTAGAAGTTTGCATTAACAATCCGGAAATAACTTATAAAGAAGGGAGGATGATACGTCTGTCAGTCATTCAGAAAGAGTTCAGAAAACATGACCTCAAAGTTCATAGATAATCGCTAATAGCATTTATCTTATGCGTTACAGTTAACGAAAAATTAATTTATAGAGATCGAAAGGGGAACTGTGCTCTGACAGAACATGCAATTTTATTAAAACGCTGCCCTCACGGTGATTAATTACTTAATTAAAATAAGGACTCAAAACAAATAATTCAATTCAGCGCTCAGTGAGCCCGAACATCCGAATTGAGTCATTATGGGGGAGAGGGTCGAGTTAATAAAAATTTGAGTCTACCAGCCGAGCGAGCACTAATCAAGCCCTCATTTAAAAGCAGCTGCTGAGGTGAGTCATGAGTGCGAGAAGAGAGAACATCGCACGGGGAAATAGCAGAGCTCATTTGTCACTTCTGGGGACAGACATAGATGGATGTGAAACAGAAACAGTGAACTGCAAGAGAGACAGAGCTCAGTTTAATGATTTCGTGGTATGTGCGAACACGCAAGAGTAGAGGGTCTTGCCGAAAAAGCACCAAAGCGCAGAGAGCGCGTGATGGCCATTTCATCGACAGGTTCAGACGCGTCCAGACAGGTAGGCTGGCAGTCCTACCCCTTTACTCTTCACCACCCCTTTCACGCTCATTAAACTCCGGGTACACATGGCAAGACAGCAGCGGAGAGGCTGTCAAAGCGTCCCTTCATTGTGCGTGTTCGGCTTTATGGTGGTTTGGTTGCTAATTCAGTTGCAGCGTAAATCACCTTCAAATGGGACTGAATCAATTCCATAACTGTAGACGCCACATCAAAGCAGCTGGAATCTGGATAGGAGATTGGTACTCCATGAAATTCTTAATGAGCAAAGTTGAGTTGAGTTAATTTTTACACTTTGAAATTAGATTAAATTTTAACTACTGACAATTGGACGTCTCCCAGTAATGAAGAAGATGTGGGTTCAGCCATCCACTCGTCAAATATTATTCAAAAATGCACCCGAAAACCGACGTCAAAAGTACTTAATTATTAAAGAGATGTCAAGAAAAGTTCCAGTCAACTTCGATGTTTTCTATGTATGTGGACTTGCCGGGACATGAAGAGAAATGAAAAGCGAAACAGAAACTTATAAGAATGGTATCTCCGAGTTAGCCATCTTTAAAATCTCATTTTAGAAGCTAGACACTAATCTGGCTATTGGATACAGGTGTTTAGGGATGAATGTACTCAAACTATCGACTTGATACTACATACTGAAAAGTTTTATATGAAAGAGGTGAATATCTTGATGCTACCTATAGTGTTCATCTAATTGTAAGAGCCATTTTCGCAACTGTCCGTGTAGTGGCCCATCAATAAGCAGATTACTTTCGCTTTGATTTTGTAATCATTTGGTCGTTAGCAAAAACGCTGGACTTTTATTAAGCATGTTTATAAGTATTTTAACTCAAGTAAAACGGTTACCTTCGGGACAGCGACGACAAGGAGTCGAAGAGATCTAAACAACATGAGAGAACCAAATGTGGCCGCCACAAAGGCAAAGAACGGTCAGTCAGCAGTCTGGACACGCAAAAACTGAGCGGTCTGTTGTGGCGTGCGGAGCCTTTTGAAGTAGCCGAGTGCGTTTTTGTCTCAATTCACATATAAATCCTCCTCCTTCTTCCCTCTTAACGACCTCCTTTCCTCTCTTTCCACAGATTCTGACTGACGTATCACACACATACATACACACACACACACATACACACATTGTATGTGAAAACTAAATATCAAGAGGCATGTGGAATATCCTAGCAACTTCCCCTATTTCTGGGCGTAAAATACTAAGAAAATTATCATACAAACAACTGTCAAAAGACAATATACAATGAGTCACGTTATTCAACAATGTCGGTAACTTTCACATTAATATCGCCCTCATTCCTCCACAACTTTTGCATTTCATCGGGGAATCGTTACATTTCAGCGCTGAAGGAGAGCAATAAAAAGCCCAACACTTTATCATGTCATCGGGACGTCGACGACAACAATAACAAAACGCGACGTCAGACAATTAGATGGCCAGAGATTGCACTCCTTCTGACCTTTCTGACAGCAAATAAGAGAGGAATGGGGGGTGAAAGAGAAGGAGACGGACGGTAATCTTTTGCCGCTATTATCTCCCAATAACCATTATAATAGAGAGCAGACGCCTAATGCGGACTATTTGTTCAAAGAGATACAGAGGACAACTAAAGTGCATTTTTACGACAGTTACGGTAATAAATCTGATGATAATATTAAAAAACTATCGACTCAATCTGGTTCTTTTCTCAACGGTACAAGATGGGGATTTTCGACTGACGAAAGCACGAAATTTGGGTGGTCATGATGGTGAAAATTAATGGAAGTCGGAGCCATTTTGTTGCCTGGGGATAAAAGAGGAGGAAGAGAAGGGACAACGTGCGCTGTAAAATTGACATTTCAGCCTGACATTTGAAGAACGATGGGTGATCGAGATCTTCGGTGGAAATTAATGTCTAACACATCGCGAACTGGAAATAACAACCAGGTCATAGAGGCATCAGATATAAACAAATAAAAGCTTGGTCCGATAATCAGATAATGAATAAAAGCGAACGTAAAGCACATTACCGATTCATTTACCTCAACTTTTAATGAAAACTCCAAGTGAGGGAAAAAAGATTCAACGGAAAAATCATCACAAGTCAACTAATGACCAATCCCCAAATCCTTCATTAATAGGGAAATAAAGGGCGTTTAAAGAGTCAAATGAATGTCTGTCTTCCAGATTTTCCATCGTCTAAAAAACAACAGGAAATTTGTTTCAAGCTTGTCCGAACATTCGGATTCACTCTCCGCATAACAACATAGTTTATCTTCGGTTTGAAAAGTTGCGGCGACCCAGGTAATTAAATTTTTCTCTAATTTAAATTTTCATCTATATTTCCTAAGTCATTTCTTCGCGAAAATTTTTCCCTTATATTTACCGTTCGATTCGAAATCTGAGATTCCCTGAGATCTTCAAGATCTGAAATGAATCAATACAATGCCCTCGACGCAATCAACTCACTGGTTCAGTCTGACCTGACTAGTCGACTATCTGCAGTCGTTTAACTCAACTACGTTATCTTCATCTCTAAACCTTACTTACCTCCCCCGTAAACTTGCCCATTATCCACGTCTATAATCAGACAATCTGTTTCTCTCTCTCTCTCTCTCGCTTCTCCGAGCTTTCTCTGTATAATAAAACTCTCACCAGCGATCTCTCTTCTCTCCATCCTGTCATGTGCTGAAGGTCATACGAAATTAGAAGGATGATAATGCAACGAAAACTGTACGGTCGCCTAGAGAGCTTGCTATCACATATTCTCTTCGAACAACGTTATCAGTGACTGAAAGCTCGAATCTTAAACAAAATAAATGGGCAAGAATATAATTAAATGCTAGAATGCGACGTACCTTGCATTGGAGCAGTTGAGAAGGCTGATTCGTGAGTTGAGAGTGTCATAGTAGGCCTGAGGCTCCGTTTTGGGTCGTCTTTCGAGAGCCTCCTCCGCCTCTTCAGTCTTCGTACTGCCTTCCCGACTTCTACCTCCGACGGGGCCGTGGTTTCCACCACCCCCACAGAAATGAGAAGGAGGCGAAGCAGAGGAGGCGTGAGAGAGACAGCGTCGGCAGACGGCAGCAGCCGGTTCAATGCTCCGAGTAATGCTAGAGAGCTCGGAACACTCCGAAGATGATGCTCTCACTGCAGCTAAGAGACAAAGATTCGACGGACCGACGGCGTTGAGCACTACTGGTCGAGGCATAACTATCCGTGGCGCCGCTGTGTTTATCTGACTTGAACTGCAGCTAGCGGAAGGGACAATCGCATTAAAAGTAGTTGTGTTGATGGCTGAGGAGGCCGAAAGAATATCTTTTTGGAAGGAACCTCCAGACATTCTGAAATTGGAAGCTCGAAGACGTGCGTATCGTTGAAGCAGTGGTTCCACCTGAGAAGAAATAAATTTTGGTGGGATCTTAGTTGCTGCTGTTCAATAGAGGCCCTCCAAATAAAATGAGTGGACTTTCTCCATGCACTGTGGTCACGCTACTAACTGCGCATATCGTTTGTCCGATTAATCGATCAATTAACGTCCCCTGACACATGACGCACATCATCCAATGACGGATCGTAATGCCACCAAATGGACAGTGGCACACAAATGTAGGTGTAACTGTCCCTAAATAATCTGCGACATAATTTCATACGATTTATTTATTTGTTAACTGAATGTCATCAAGTAAGTGAAAAAGTTCAATTCATTTGATCAAATCCCCATGGAATTATGCTAATCAATCTAGACATCGCATAAACATGGCTAATGTTTATTTTAAAAATCACTATTAAATTTTTCAAATTAGATGAAAATTAATAAGCAGTAACTCACCTTAATCACAAATGAATGCTAAATTTCGTTTAATTATCATTGTTAATTCTTTCAAAAAGAAATACCTGGATAGACCTATTCCATCAAATTCTTCCGTATTTTAATGGAATATTGATGAAAGGATAATTATGTTTCGGTTTAGTCAAAAATTCAAAATCCCAAGGAAACCAAAGTGATTAAATCAGACAGCAGGAAGTTGGAAAACACAAAACCCGTTTGTCCAGCTTCTCCACAAAAAAGCCAATTAATGCAGCAGAGCAGGTTTCTTAAAAGGGGCTGACTTACTGAATTTCTGATAATCCAGATACGCGAAAGGAAATAAAGAAAGCAACACGAATTTTTTGCACAAACAGAACGGATATAACAAAGAATAAACCGGTACATCAATTTGTAACGAATATCAGGAATCATAGTCCTAGTAAAATGCCTCGCAATTTTTTTCACATTTTTCCACTTTTTGTTGTAGAGACTACTTTTGAGTTGATATAGGAGTTTCATCAGATGAAAACAGTGCTGGAGAAGAGTCAAAGAACTATTTTGCCAAAAAATCAGTTAATCTGATGCAAAAATCGTGCTTCCATTTCATTTTCAAGGATTTCAAAAGATCTCTTCGGGTCAACCCTTAAATTAATCAGGAATATGAACTCCAAGAGCTAAATAAATGACCATGAAGACCTATTAATTGCAAAAGCAGAAGTTTGCAAAGCATTTTTCACGAAGACATCTGCCAATTGTGTTGTTTATTTTCTTTAAGCCTCCTTCAAGCCACAATCGAGGATATTGGTAAGTTAAAAAGGGAGACAGGTGACTAAATGAGGGGAGACGAATGGGGTTGAAATCTATTCCAGTTGCCTGATGTGACATTTCGAGGCAAACCCAGAGAGAGTGGTACGCCCTCACGCCAAAACAGCACAGAAGTGAGTCATGGTTGACTTTCAGGCTTCCCCCCTTCTCCCACTACCTCACCCTTTCCATCAACCATACATGCATTCAACCCCCCCNGTCAACTATGTTCCACAGAATAGAACTGTGCGTGTGCGTGAGTGTGTGTGTGTGTGTATTAATGCGCAAACAGCGAAATAAGACAAACAGTAGCGCATACAGCATGCACAAATTGTCACTCATTCATTTCATCTCCCTTCCTCTGGCTGCGAGAATATATCGAAAAGGATTGTGGGGAGGGGAAGGAGGGGGAGAGTGGACAAGTTGGGTAATTAGGCAACGGTGCGTTCCTTACTTCGTAATTCTCCAGGCGTGGCCTCGTAATTCGTGGATCCTCCAAACGCAGGCGGAGGACACGAAGTAGAACAAAGAGAGTGTGAGCGCAAGGGGATCGCGTGGAGGCAGGGCAAACGAGAGGTTGGTCCGAACAACTACAACCTGGTGAATGCCCGCCCAAGGTCACTCGGAAACGCTGTCGTCTGGGCGATGAGCAACCCGCCATTTCCCACTGGCAATTGTTAATGGGGCTAGGATCAAGAATTATGAAAGCATTGGGAGCTGGTTGGTGAAGAAGGAGGAAGTTGGCTTGAAGTGCCCTGGCAACTTGCTCCTGGAGACTGGCCGATCGGTTGAAAGGAGTGGTGCCGGAGGAGCACCCCGACGGAAGAGTATCGTGACAGCCAATCATTTATCTGTAATTGCGTACAGAATACATTTAAATTAATGAGGGAAGGGAGAGATACTCCAGTTAGTACAAAGGGCCATTTGCCGAACAAATTTCCGATATCTGGGTCCGATTATGGTTAGGGGATTCACAGACGTAAGCAGATATTCATCATGTGATGCATAATAAAGAAGCAAACTTTTCAAAGTAATGCCAATGGAAGTGTCATAGGAATATCTATTCTGAGAAAGGATTAGGCTGGGGAAACTGTCACTGACTAGTTGAATAAAGGCAATAAGAGCATACATGTAGCACAACTCAAATCAAATGAAATGCTTAGAGATTTCTTTTAAGTATACATTCCAAAAACTTACGTAATCTAATCATAGGAGAGAAGAAAATGGGAAGAATGACTAAAAAAAAATAATAAATATTAAAAGCCAAGGTAATCAGAGAAACTTTATGAATAAGTATCGGTAATAAAACATGCAGAAATGATCAAATAGTAAAATAAGATATGGTAAAAAAAGCAAAGATTTGTGGATAAAAAACACAGTAATTATAAAATTTTTCATCCTAAAGCAGAAAAATTAATAATAATTAAGAATATTATTTACATAAAAGCGAAATATGACGAATTTAACGCAAAAATATTGCAAGATACAATTGAATGAAGTAATAATAATATAATATTAATTTATAAAATAATCATCCTATTTAGGGATCTTATACGGATTTCAATTTAAAAATACTAATAAATATCAGTATACTCCAAATATTTACTGCCATTTGAACATGCTTTAAAAAATTAGAAAAGCTGAATAAACTTATTATAAGGAAAAATCTTTAAATTCACCAAACTATCAAAAGAGAACTGAAGGTATTAAAGAGAAATACCTGCTTAACACCTATAATTTCCACTCCTTTTTACAAAAATTGGCAAGAACCAGCGAATTGCAACCACAAAGTAACAGTTAATAAATGCGCATATCACAAATAAAGGTCATAAACCTATTATTGAAGAAAGGTAAAACAAATATTTGTTCAAATATTGTATTAATTAAATGCCAGTTTTATGTTCACAATAAATTTATGAACATTTTTTATTCAAATGCGTTTTAATTTAAATTTATTTTTTATTTATTTAATTTTTATTGATTTCGTTGTTGTTTGCCGTCCTTTATCTCCCTAACATAATTTTGAGGCTCAGTAAATAAATTTGGGTATATTAATTATTAAAAATACTCGTGTTTAAATTAGCTCAACTATATATCTCATAAATTCTTCGTTACTTTTCTCACATTCTATTTATATCTTTGATGACGCTTTTGCCTACGATATTGATTCAAATATTTTGATTTTATTAGTTTTTTAAGATTGTATTTATTGAGCATAATTTATTTCCCTAGAGTATTTTTTAAATGTCTACTGACGCTTACGCAGTTGATTTATAGCTCTGAGAATCCTAATATTCCCGTTGTTCTGCATATTTTTCATCCTTCGGCTTTTTAACGATTTATCAACTCCTTCTTCCACACCTGGCTATATAGTACCTGCATCATGAGCTTTACTCTCCCAGTTAGACATGTTGTCATTTTGCCGTTCGTAAACCTGGCTTCTTTCCCCTGGTCTTTCATATATAAGTAATATCCACGTACAGTTCACAAGCACTGCAGTTGGCCTCTCACCTTTTTATTGGCGAACAAGCTAGAAATCGAAGCTGGCATTTTCACCAGTTCTCTAAAAATACCATCTAATTTCCACATCGCAAGAAACCTGGATGAAACTGTACTTCTCCCCAACTTGGCATCAAATTTCTAGAAAACAATATCCCCTGCAGCTGTTAAGTACTTAGACTCCGTAAATAAAAAATAATCGAGATCACCTAGAAAACATTGCGTACGATTGATAATCTAGTCCCACATGAACGGTTACCGATTTCAACTAACAACAACCTAGTTAGCTGACCATGATTTAATCTTAAGCTAGAACAAAACAAAAATTACCAAGGTTAAAAGAATGAAGTAAAAAAAGTAAAATCGTCAGCTATATTATGATGCAGACTGACTAGGCACTTTAAGCGTCAATTTCAAAGCAGATAATAAATAAAAGGAAGAAAAGTACACATAATTAGTTATATACAAGTGAAGGGAAGGAAGACCCGACTAGTTTAGGGCACATGAGGGAGGGAAAATGACGGTAGAAATCAGAGACTCTGACTACGAGAATGTTGAGGCCTCACTTCCACCGACAGTAAATCTGTCTGTTCGCCTTTTGTCCGCATTGTCAAACTACATGACTCCAGGTTCTAAGAGGGGGAAATGACAATTGCAATCACATCCGAATAATTGCATACAAAAGGAGAGGAGGAGGGAGAGAAGGTGCTTACCGAAGTCAATTCGGAGATGAGACGCTTGCCGCCAGATTTTCGAAGAGTTGAAGGGACTCGGATAAAGTCCAATGCGTTATCCCCCTCCTCGGCCTCAGTATCAGTGTCATCTTGTCCGGGGGGCGTACGACGAGGGGAGCTAGGAATGGAGAGGGAAGTGCCCGCTTCAGCAGGTGTCACCTCAGAGGAACAAGAATCATCGGCGCCCACTCCACGGAGGCGTGGAGAGGTGGGAGGAGAGTTAAGCCAATGACCTAGTCGACGCGACTCGTGAATTCGATTTGATATCGCCTCCAGACTATCCATTGTCTGCGAATACAACTTCTTCGCTGACTTCACCTCTGCTGTCAATCGATCTATCCCTGCCTTCGCCTCCTGATGAAGTAGGAGAGGGTCAATCGAAATACAAAAAACTAGCCATTACTCATAATCAGGGTGTTGGCAGAAGTAAGCATGAATTAACCCTTTGTGACCCTTAGTCCTAAATCAGACATGGAGAACTACAGAGAAAAGAGGCTAATAAAATTTAATGCTGCCGAAATATCACACTGGTAAGAATAAATGCTTACTAGCATTAGGGAAATTCCACTGCATACTAACAAACGCTTCACTTCTCTCTCGCTTTATGCATTTCGGCATTACGCAGAAGTGCCCCAACACAGTCGTTGGTACATACAAAAATGCCGAGGAAATTTTACCACTGACATTAAGTAATGTGGGTTCATTCGGATCTTAATAATTTGATGATGATTTGTCAAATAGATTGAATAGATGATTACAAAGTGGTCTTTTATATAGAGTCAATCAAAGCTGCAGTGATGAGCTAGCTTTGTATTGAGCTTATATGATCTTTTTGGTAAATTCTGAGCAATAGAAAAGATCCACAGTCAGTGTGGGTCAGGTTTTTTTCTCTTCTCATTAATTGTGTAAGCGTTAGCGTCATTGAAATCAAAGTGACAATCGCGTGGCATCAACCAAAGTGCACCTTTTCGTCGTTGCGCAGTTCGCAGAAAAAAGTACAAAGGAAAAAGACGAAGGCGAATCTCGAACTAAAATAGGAATAAGATCGATGTGATCTTCAAGGCAGACAAGTGATTAAGCTGACCCTCCGTGGAAGGATTTACGAAATTGAAGGATTACATACTCATTATGGAGGTGAAATTACGTTGGTTTATAATCCAAAATGAATTCACCAAGTATTGGTGAATGAATTTGGCAAAAATCCGTAGGGAATAAATTGGGACGGTCGCATAAGATATCTGCAGATAACCCCTCAATGATAACGAACAGGCACTCTGACAAAGTCGTCTTTAGATCACATAGAACTGCACATTGAAATATTTATTGATTGTACTGATAGATCCAGAGCCACTAAGTGAATCAGTCTTCAATAAAAGGTCATGCTCATCCAGGCTATGAAATAAGTAAATTATTCCCAGAGATTGAGTGAATCAGACAGGGTACAAGGGTCACGAGAGAAAACTCACGTCAATATGATCAGGATAGGAATGAGAGGAGAAAATGAGAACTCACGTTTTCAGCAGTCTCATTCTATCACGTCCGTATGTAACTCGTGGATAGTAAAAAACGAAACAACGTGCTTGACGCCTAATGACAGAAAATGACCGCTGCTCCTGACAAGATCTTAACCACATTTGATTAAATTTAAATAACTTCAAAACCATAGAAGACTAATGGTAATTTAAAAGGGCAACATTGAGCCCAGTTTTGACAGACTAAATCCAATCAAAGATTATTTATGAACAGGAGCAAAAAGAAGGGATTTTTCAAATATGCATCGAGTATCAAATCGAACCGAAAACGGTTCACAGACGGCGAACCGCGGCTGACGGCTCTATCACATGATTGATCGGGAGGGGTTAAAAAACAACACGTAGGCAGATATGGGTTGTTTTTTGTCATTTGACTTAACTTGACAAATGGGTAATTGGATAAGTCGTATTTGCTATTTTAATCCTACGCGAGAAATTTAAAAATTCTTCTGTTGCCATAAAATCCATAATTAAACGGGCTTCTTATTTAGTATTACAATTTCTAAACTTCGAATACTTCCACAGTGAAAACTCATAAGAAGCCCAATTTTTCGTTAGGATTTCAAGTGATTTATTTAAAGGTGTGTAACAGACAACTTAGAGGGAGGTATGACATATCGCTACAGAACAACATGAAAAAAGTTCAATAAAATACAAAAATATATACCGCATCACACTGCAGGATTTAATAGTCTCCGTATCTGACGTTTAGAAGTGGAAAGGACTAAACGAAATTAAGCCAGCCAAGGAAAAGTAGTTAAATAATGAATTTAGAGAGGAAAATTGTAAAAAGTCCAGACGAACTTCCAGTGGAATCTGGACCGAAAAGGAAAACGAAGGGGAGGAGGGAGTGTGGCTTCAATTATCACTTATGGCTACCACAATACACTCAAGCGCCCCTATAAAGATTACTTAGGTGGAAGATTAAAAATGGAAGAGGGGGGAATCGTTGCCTTTGAGCCATCATCAAATCATACGCAAACAGAGGGGCACGAGAAAAAAAGCAAATGCCAAACCCCGCAAAATGTGATTGGTCCTCATACTCGTGGAACGCGGTGTTCCGAAGGTCACCCGTGACATTCAAATGTTTGTTTTTCTCCCTCAAGTTTTTATGGCATATGATACCAGAATTCACGAGAAGTAAATCATATGATTTTGCTCAAGGAACAAAAATGTGACGAATACTCATGACGTTTTATAAACGTGCCAAAAGATATGAAGGGACCATTAACCAATATTTGATCTATCCTATCATTTAATCACTGATATATAAAGAAAAGAGATATAAATTAATTTGATAGACAAAAAAACAATTTTAAAAAGCAGTCCCACCTACTAAATCAGGCAGATCAAACGCCAAGGTAGACCTTCTATTACAACTATTTAATGCAGACTCTGTAACAGGGCCATAACAATGATTGCGTCTGGAGTTATTGTGTTTGGAAACAAAATTACAATGCGTTAGAGAAACAATCTGACATTAAAAGTCATTAATAGAAGAACTCAGGTATGAAGAGACAGGACTACTAACGGGTTTATATAAAGGATACCGCGGCGCTTGTTCACAGACGGAAGACTCCATTAACAACCAAATTTTATAAAACAGTCAATATTTAAGAGGACAAATGTGGACTCGAGATCTATCGGAGCATAACCCAACCACTTGATCGTATATCATGGACGTCACATTAAACATTACCACACCCGATCTTAGCAGTTCGATATAACGACACAATTTTTAATGCCCACGAACGTGTGTCTTTAGAGTTAGTTTAGTCAAATCCGGATTGCAGTACATTAAACTAGCATATAGCCGTGGTGACCAGAGCTCTACATTTATAAAGTTACTTCGTGTAATGGTAGAATTTAATTAGCCGAAGAATAAATAATTGCTCTCATTAGACACCATTTAATGTCACGCCACCCCTTAAAGGTCACATTTTAGAAAATATGGCCATATTCACAGTTTGCACCCTCTTGACTTTCTCATTTATCGCATCGGTGTAGTGAGGATTGTCCTAATGGGAACATTTAACCACATTTCAAGCGGTCAACAAACACTAAGCATAGAGGCTGATTCATAGGCCCCGTATAGAGTTTAAAATTCAGCCCTTGTCGAAAATTGCTGATAATAACTGTTGATAGCGATTGGTGAGCGTTGAAGACGGCAAAAGTAGAGTCAAGCGACTACCTCTATACGTATGTGCAAGAACGCCTGTGCATTTCAGCAGATCGCAGGCTCTGCGCACACGATGCGATACAAATGAAGGGCATGACATTAAAATCAACGAGACTAACAGGCGCTACACTACAATTCTGACGCCCTCTCCGCTGAATTTGTGAAATACCCAGACAGACATTCACAGAAACATTTATTGTATTTATACCGAACAGACCCCTTAAAAATCCACTTACAGACAGATAAATAAAGACTTGCAGCAGTGCTAGCTATCTTGTGGAAATATTTAATGAATAAGATAATCCAATCCTAGAAACCAATACCTAAAATTATGAAGGGTTAGCCATGTTTGTATGGCAACTATTAAGGGTAAAATATGATTTAAATACAGAAAACAATAGTGAAGAGATACTCACCTCCATTCTTTTATTGAAAGAAGCCTGCAGGTTGAAGTAGACCCTAAAGAAAAAGGAAAATTTAACACCTGAAGGGGACATTAGAATATACAACTGTGAAAAATTGAAATGTGCAGCAAAAGGCCACAATCCAGCAAGTGACGCCCTAGGAATAAAATGCGTCACTTCATTCAAGTGATTAATTGAAATGGATCGATAAAGAAAAGTTCCATCAATCAAAACGCATCTCACGAATAAGTAGGGATTATTTTTAAATGAGAAGTAAATTGACATGGCTAAAAATCCTCATTTTTAGACTGTTGAAGCGCAATCTTGAATGAGAAAAAAAGAAAGGATATTTCATTTCAATGTCACAGAAAATGTCACGTGGCGATATAAGGGCCAATAATTTGTTTTCTTCTCTTAGAGTGAATGATTCACTATTTCTATAGCCAAATACTTCCCATACAACATGGCCTGTTTTTACAATTCCAGCATGATTTGATTTTGTATGATTTCCAAAATATCTCAGTTGAATTTGTCCGTGAGAACTCAAAGTAACAATTCCTTACATCCTTTCCTCCATCTCCCTCAGTATTGAAAATTATTTGAAACTGAAGGATAATAAAAGACGATTTAACTTATCTACATCAGTGACCATAAACATTTCGGTAATTGATTGTATATTTGGAATAAATTCATGAATTTTGCAATATGTTAGTCGAGCATGCTGTGTCAGAAAACTATTTAAGATGACCGAAAGGACCGTCCGTGAGATAAATCACAAATGGAATAACGAATGGTAGCTAATCAATTCATTGGAAGAGAAAATTATATTAATGTCATGCACAAAACTCACTGAGATTTTCGGATAGCCAAAGAGGCAAAACTTCGATGTTGACTTATGTCAGAATCAACGACAGAGCATTGACTGAGAATCTCGGCGTGTTTAGACTTCAGGTTAGCCAGAGCCAATTTTATGGAATTCACCTGGAAAACATATACACGCGCCATGAGTACTGACATATTGAAAATATTCGACAATGTATCACATCAAAATGCACCTTTTGAATGGCGTTACTAACAGCCTCCAATTCCGACTCATCACCCACATTGAATTTAGCGAGGTCGACGTTGTAGTAATTTAACACATCCTTCGCCTCGTCATATTCAGTCGAAGCAGCAATAAAGGCTTCGGTGTTCTTCTGCAATTCAGTCAGCAATTTCTTCTTCTTCGCTTGGAGTTCATGATAGGGTCGGGCTTTTTCAATGCTTGATTTTAACCGCTTGGAATAAGCAGACAAAGTTTTACTAGTTTCCGCAAGAAGGGCTTGATAATCCTTTCGAGCTTTCTAAAAACATTAAGGATATTTATCTATACTTACATCAAGACTAGCGCTATTTTTATTGATAAGGGAAGAAGCGTGATTCAATGTATTCAAGCGGGCCTGAAGAGTATTACACAAGTAACCAGCATACCTGAACATTTTCTGTTATGACAGCAGGAATGATATCGTTTTCAGAATCCATGCATGCACATTTACAAATTAAACCATTTACTTTCGATGATATATATGCAAAGAGTATATCCTAACGACGACAGGCAACCCTCGTACACACCTGATCGAAATTGCGAGACGGATCACGCGCCTATGCAGATGTAAAAATGGTTAATACTAACGAATCCGTAAAAGCAATGTTAATCCATAAAATTTATTTAAATTAAAACAGATGGTTATGTGTTTAATTTGCGGGTTTGTTTTAATTAATAATTATTCATTTATTTATAATGTTGTATTTAATGTACGAGATAGGATAAAATAAATGGAATATAAATCGTTTTATTAGATTGAAAAAAGGCTAATTGTTTTTAAATCTATATGGTTTTCTATGTTTTTGTATCTCCAATGAAAGGGATTTGTGCGATATGTATATAATTAATTACAGATTAGTCGAAATTTAATAAAAGTGAACAGGAGTGTTTAATTTAACGTGAGACGTTTTGATGCTTGATTTCAATATCGCCGTTCCTCCTCTACTAACTGATCTATCTTGCGTTTTTTCATAATTTTCAGCAATGTTAAAATTAACTTCCTTGCTATTTGAAGGCATTTTGGTTGTTAACCTATGAAGTTACAAATAAAATGTCGAATATATACATGAAATAAACGCGAAATGAGTCTTTGCAAATTATTTAAGTTTTACCTTTTACCAATAACTTCTGGAGAAATTTTGAATAGCAAATCCCCAGGAGATTTGGATTATGATTGTGATGAAAATCAGTATTCATTCAAGAAATTCCCTTTTAAATATGAATTAGGAGATAATAATTTTACTAAAAGACCTTATCAAATATATTTTGTCCCCCATGCAATAAAAATTCATCCCTCATGCACTAAACTGACAATTTCTCAATCTCCGCGCTCGCACTTTGACATATAAGACCACCGCGGAAAAACCTCTCCCTATCAAAGTTGACCAACTACTAAACCAATCATTTCTCACATATCCGTTCCTACATCAGTATATTTATTTATTCAATGCACAGCCGTCGGTTGAGATACAAGTCTTCCTCCCGAATAATATATTTAATATATTAAATTTGGCTGTTGCTTTCTAATCACTATTACTGCTTTACTGTATCAAGTCGATGCAGGATAAATCATTCATCGGTAGCAATTAATTTCTGTAAAATTTTTATCAATCAGACGATGGATCACGACTAGTGATCTGGCCGTACTGTGAATTGTAATGGTGTGGAGATGATATGCCGGTGATGACTCAGAATGTCAAGCAATACAAGTGTGTGCTAACCGAGAATCCAACACCTAATGAAGGAATAATTACTGAGCCCTTGAAGTTCTCTTGGCTCTTTTCCTTACCACCGTGAATCATAAAACAAATTTTTCTTTGCTCCCGTCCCTTTCCTGCTTTCGCCATTTAGAATGGTTGCAAATTTGTGCAATTAATATAGGTTCATACACTAAGAGTTAGTCCCCTTGGGCCGCTCCCTCCCAAGAAGAGAAAATAATGACCGTGTGAAACAGCGTGGGAAGGAGGGGGAAGAGAAGCTTACACTAGGAACAATATATAAATAAACCACGTTAATAGAGGCACGCATATCAAGATTTAAATAGTCATTTAAATCTAATTGGTGCCATAGTTCGCTGCCATCGATCCATACAATTTAAGGAAATACAAAACCAACCGCATCGATCATTTGAAAAAGGCGAGATTTAAATTTAAAATTAAACAAGGGTTTTTAATTATTCAAAACTAGCAGTCTATTTAAATCAATCTTAGACAAAAATAGTCATGAAAATATTATATCTGAGTGAAAGGGTAATCACCCGTTCGCATGAGTGATTACGCTCCATGTTACCAACACTTTGTTCATGTCAGGAGATCAATGACATTTACATTGGCCAGAAATATCATTAGCATAAGACATGCCTGAGCACGCAGCCTTATTAGGTGAAAGGCAAATACCGTCGTGACTTCAGTTTTGGAAACTTCTATAAAGCTACTGAACACAGTAAGGCGATGCGTGCAACTCAAGAGGTTATTAATCCAACTGTCTTGCACTTATCAGTATCAATGAAAATAGGAAGAAGTCTAACTAAAGCATCATTCTCTCCTATCTTACCATCAGTGGAGATAGTAATCTGAGAATCAATTAAAATTCTGAAGGTCAAACAAAAAATACACCAAATTTTTAAAGCAAAGTAGCAAACAAACAAATAATCAAAAAAGCGTTTCATTAAATTGCAGACTTAGAAAATAAATGGTTATCTCAATTTTTAATCTGATTAATATAATACTTCTCAAAATAAAAAGCAATCAGCCAGGCGTTATGAGCGAGCTCATTAAAATAAAGCTCATTTAAGTGGAAAATTAATTAATCGGGGAAACTTTCTTCGAAATTCATCCAATTTCATGCCTTTGACGCAGTGGTGAATTTACAGCCAATGAGAAAGTCGCATTAGCTTGCATTAGAATTTCAGCAAATAAGAGCGCGTGCGTTGTGTGCGTGTCCGCGTGCAGCAAGTGTGCGCATGTGGTTGGCCAACGGAGCCGTTTCATTTCGCTTCACTGGCAATCAAATCAGGGAAATTCTTCCACAAAAAGCTATCGCAAACACACTCTATTGGCAACCTTTGGAATTTTGCGGTTCAACGGACTGAATTCGAGTGGAAAAAAGGGCAAGTTCTACTCATTTATTCACTCAGGCGTATTGAAATTATTCCCAATTCGACATATAATCACTACTTAAAGTTTTTGTTGAAATGAGCGCTATAACTGTGAATAGGAAATTAATGTACGCTCGTCTTTTTAATTAACCACTTATTATTGAATAAGGCATCGAGAGTTGGAGAAAAGTAATGCCTTCCTCAACTAAAATTTCTTCATTTTCATTTAAGTTGATTGTTTGATTAATTTAAAGTGCGAAAGTAATAGCAATTTTATCAAATGGTATTATTGATAAACTGGCTTACAATTTTCTCTTATTTCTATATTTATTAATTTACCTAAATTAGATAGATTTCTTAATGATTCTTCATTAGATTCTGCGATTCTCGTGCCTCTCTCTAAAAAAGAATACTCTTTTCACTTTCGTTTAGCTTTTGCTGACAAGTTGTGAGAAAATATTTGTGCGAAAATGTTGCCTAGTAGACAGGAAACAGTGAAAATAGTATTTAACTGCTACAAGTCTTTCCGCAATTGCGCTTTTGGCAATGGTTAAATAAAATTTTATCAATTATATTGTATGGTCATGACCTTTTTAATCATTCATATTCTCGTCCCTTTTTAGGAATGCGGAGATGAATTTTTTTCAATGTCCTGGTTCAGGCACCTCTTCTAAGGCTTGGAAGCGCGGTAAACTTTGATTTACTTTACTTCAATACTGATGTTCATCAAACCGATGTTCGAAGTTTAATTGTAAAACATATTTCAGTCTACCTCAAATTAAATTAATCGCAAAATATATTCCTGACGTCTAATTCATGCCCGCTCCCAAACATTTTTTTCTTGCTTCACATTGGTTTTAGAAACCGGTATCATTTCATGGATTAATATGGATTGGGAATCCATTTTCCTCTACTCAGAGCTTCGCAATTCATAATTTGTCAGTAAGGCGCAGATTTCACTTGATTTAGATTTAAACTTCAGATTAGGAAAGGTAGTGCAGTTCGGATAATAAAACTCAGTTAAAATCAGACGGCAGTCATATAACTTTCCATCTTTAGTAGTAAATAATTACTTCCAATTATTACTACCGTTTTTAACTTATGTGAATTACTCAGTGTTTGAGACATTGACTTAAACGGCCGAGTAAATGACTTAGTTAAATTAGATATTCGTACAAAAGATTTAATTGTGTCATGATTCTCAGTGACGTCCTTTTATTTGAAAGGGACTTGATAGAAGAAACCCAGGACCTAAAAAGATCTCGTTCTCTTTATTATATTTCTCGAGAAAACCCGATGAGCAGTGGAAATATTAATAACATGTTTGTACGAATCACCATTCAGGTATAAACCAATTGGGCGGGCTCTTTGTAAACGGAAGACCCCTTCCGGCATCGACCCGTCAGCGAATTGTAGAGTTGGCTCAAAGTGGAGCCAGACCCTGCGACATTTCACGACTCCTGCAGGTATCTAATGGCTGTGTCTCCAAAATCCTCTGTCGCTTTCACGAGACCGGGTCGATTCGGCCAAAGGCCATTGGTGGTAGCAAGCCCCGGGTGGCCACCACTGCGGTGGTCAGCAAAATCGCCGCTTATAAACGCGCCTGCCCCTCCATTTTTGCCTGGGAAATACGCGAACGCCTTCTTCACGAAGGTGTCTGCTTACCTACCAACATTCCTTCTGTAAGTGTTGGCGCTGCGAGTCAGAGCAGTCAAAATTTATTCAACTCTAAAATATTTGCTATTTAATTTTGTAAGTAGGCAGTCTGTTTTCGTCTGGAAAAGCGTATAAATGCCAAGTTGAATCGTCTCATTTTACATTATTCACCTTTGCTCCTCCCACTGGCGCATATGAAATTGTGCAAACAGATTACCTGATGATATAATTTGTCGTTTACCGTACAGTTATGGGCTTTGTCTGGATTGAAGACCGCAAATAAATCTAATTACAACCCCTTAGTTTACGAAAATAATATTAAGGAGTCCATACTGATCTTTATGCTTAAAGTATGTGCCAATGAAATATAAGTAGAGTGCAAGGGTAAAACTAACTCCATTTTATTTTGTACAGTTTCATTGACGCAGTTTTTTTTATCCTGCTGATTAATTCTTGATTATATGGTTTAGGAAATGCGAAATATTAAGAGCCTTTAATTTTCGACAAATAGTTTTATTTTTTGCTTGATTTAGGAACGGCAAGCGTGATGTTATAATGCATAGTGCTTTATGCATTTTTCGAAAATGATATGATAGAATCAAATCTTCTGCGATATTTTAATCACAAGCTACTTGAATGCTTTATCTCAAATATAATATCGGATTGAAGTGTCAGTCTTCCCAAACTTTTTGTGTTTTAGTAGATGTAACCTAATTAATTAATTCAAAATTGGTTAAGGACGGTATCGTCTTCCCTCGACTGAAGCTGACATTATCTGTATTTCTTAGGTTAGCCCTGGAACTTTAACAAATCAATGGCGTGTAGGCTCAATTTTTCCGAAAAAGGGTAAATTGATTCACTTTCATTGGTTCAAATTTCAATTCGTTATTAACTTTTAAGTCGCTACCAATATATTCGTTGCTAGATTTCCATTTTACTTCCGATTAACGGTACAAGACCGTTTGATCAGGAAAGGACAGGCACAACAAATGTTAAAAGAAAATTGCATCATTTTGAACTGGACGACTCAGGAAATTCTGCCTATTGCCTTTTGCTAATGTTTGCCAAATAACCGCCCACTGTATAAACAGGAATATTTAATGTTGAAAACAGCAACGCAAACCTTATTAAACAAAGTTTTCTCGAAAGTTAAATAACCATTCTATTTTGTATCTAATGCAAATAAAAATATTGATCAAATAAAGTGGGAAAAATACTTTATGGAAATGTTCTCGAGCTTATAATCATCAGATCAAACAAGTATTAAAAAATTAAGTTAAGAAAAGAGCAGCAAATCAATCTTCTGATCCAACAAAATCCCACACTGAAAATAAAAACTGTCGAAAATACACACCAGTATCTCGAGTAATTTTCCTACACTCTGAGCCCCAACTGAAGCACCTCAAGTGAAGCACCAACATTCCATCGCATAATCTCAAGTAAAATGGTCACTCGAGTACCTAAGTCTCAACATGTTTACATGCAATGATAACATGCTCTCTTTAATTTATTGGCAATAAACGAGAATTCAAAGTAGTTCTGATTTCGAAATCGAGCAGAATTTTTGTTTTTTTTTGTTATTTCATCAAATTCAACTCGATCCGGCAGTATAGACATCACATCTGCAAATGCTTGTTGGTGTATTTTTGAATTTTGTATTTTTTTACTTTACACCATTGTTTTGTAAGGTGTAAAATGTCAACTGGAAACAAAGAAATAAGACTAAATTCAATAAGAAAATTAATGCCGAAAGGGACGGAATCACAAAGATGTGACAATCTGACGTGAAGGTTTCAATGACTGCCCGACGGTAATTCATATAATCGCTCGTTTGCAGGTATTAAAATAAATTACTCGCATTTTTCTTCGCTCCACTTAAAGTAATTTGAGCGATTTTTACTGAAAGAGAGAAAAAATTTTACTTTAGTTGAAAAAGACCCAACGACAATTTAAAGAAGAGATTTACATCGTTTCAAGTTTTAATTAGTGTAATTTACCCAACTAATCAAAAATGTTTTTCAAGCTCATTGAAACTTAATGATCTTAAATTTTGAAGAAGCTGCGTTCGAAAAGAATTAATTTATGCCAAGAAGGTAGGAGAGATATTAATAGATTAAAGGATTTGAAAATGTTTCGAGCAGCTTTACTCATGCACAAATAGTAAAATATAAATGACAGACGTGATTTATGAGGACTGCCAAAAAATCTAAACCTTGAGAGCTCATTCTTTATCAATTACTCAACAACTGTCTTTTTTCATTGTCATTTTTAAGGTATTATTGATTGACATATAAAATATATTCCAGGTTTCCTCGATAAATCGTGTTCTGCGTAATCTTCCTTTGGAGTCAAAGTGTTCTCCATCCGCATACTGGCGTAGAGAGAGTCAACCAGTACTTCTAACAGGTTTCAACCAGCATCAACCACACAAAGCGCTCCTTGACCGAGAGAGAGGGGAAGGAATACAAAGAGGGATGGACTATCCATTGACTCACAACTGTCAGTCGTCCCCCGGTTTGAATTCAGTTTGGTATAATGTCGATAGTAAGGATTTTTCGTCCTTGTTAAGATACTAAAAATGTGCAATGTAACGCATAAGATATGAAATCGTTGATGAAGGCGTTATTTACTGATTGTATTTCATTATTTAATCACTATATTTTAGTGGTAAGAACTCATGATCAATGCCATCTAGGTTCTAATGGCTTCGGTTCGAGCGAATTTTCGGAATTCGGCAGTGATCATTTCCAATGGTCCGATGAAACTCTTCCCTCCAGACAAATCCCCACAACGGAAGGAAGCTCTTTTCTTGCCTGGTCTTCTGACACTTTCCTGCCTGGACCATCGAGCGCGGGTAACTTTAAAAACCGTAAATAATACTTGTTAAAACATTCATAGTATTTCAAATTAGTGTGGTCTATCAATTTACCTTTGATTATGCAAAGAAAATCTCGAAGACTCGATTTATCAATTCAGTGAACATCAATTCCCAAATGAGGAAACTGACACTCAAGTCCCCAAAATGACTCTTCGTTCACATTTGGATTCCACAGATCAATCAAATCGACCAGAGAGAAGTAGGTTTCATTTTAAACCTGACATTCTCTAAGTTGTAAACGGTATGTAATAATAACAGTATTTCATTCATTTCTAAATATTTTGTGCAAATGATTCGCAAATAAATACTATCATATCAAAAAAGTTAAACAGCGATAAACAAAAAGAGGAGCCATTCAAATGTACTTACTGCACATGGACGTAGCACCAGCTTGCTATCAGTAACGTAAATTGAAATATCGCAGGAGAAACTTTTATCTGGGATTTGCATATCAGCAAAGAGTAGAATTTCTGACTTCTTTTCATTCGCTGGAGCAGACTTTTAGCGTAAAGCTCTAATCGAACATTAAAGACCAGAATTCGAACTCAGTGGCTGGTTTTCATTTTTGAATTTGTCCCAAAATATTCCTGGACCAATTATTATTTCACACTTCAAACATTCAAAAGAAATTATAATTAAAAACTTTGAATGGCAGCCCCTGACCTATAAAAAAGAGGTGCACCAATTCATACTTCTGATTCTCTGCTAGGGTTCCCTGAACAAAAATTAGAACAAAATCTTTTGGAACAGCGATGAACCACAAGAGGAATGAACGTGGTCCTGTTAAAGAAGATTATTGATGGATGTCATCAATCATTTCGAAGCAAACTGACAAATCCGAGGAGCAAATGAAGGTTCCCTGCAAAATAAGTACTTTCTTCATTTCATCGGTTATTCATCTTCAATCTGATTTTTATCAAATGGTAGAACTTTAAATACTCAGAATTACATTTACATATGCAGATATTAGCACTCAGAAAAAGAAGCTTTTTTCATCAATCGCTTAATTTTTTGGTCAAAAATGCATTTTATGTGGAATGATAAAGTTTGGATAAATCACCATCTACTACGAACTTTGGAGCCGTCTTTCAAATAGTCCTGACATTTAGTGCTTCAGTGGATGGTTTTCTCCTTTTAAGATGCCAGGAAAATTGCTCCGGTTTGCGAGAAAAGATTTAATTTCTCTGAAATTGTTTGCTGTACACTTTGTACGCTCAATTCTCGTTGAGGGTAACTTGAAATCAAGAAATTTGAAGAAAAAACAAATAATCTCTACTCACCGGTATCATTAAAAGCCACTTTAAACAAGTATGCAAATATGCGCTCTATTTTGTCGACAAATTATACTACTATTTAAATCTCTTATCCCTTGCAAAGAATTAATTCATTAACTCAAAATCAGAGTAGAATTCGTCATATTTTGGGTGAAACGTCTCCCGGGGTGGAGTTTGACTTTTATCTCAGAGAAAGCATTTACGCTTATTTAAAACCAAAAAATGCGAATTACACTTTTGAAAATGTCCTTGGCGATAATGCAATTATTGGGCATTTTTAGGATTTTGGGGCATAAATCATTCGGGCTCCAATAACGGTAAACAGAAAACTGTCAGTCTGAAATTATTATAATGAATGACAATAACGGAAGGATAATTTGCTTAGACAGCCGTTTTAGAGCAACTTAAATTCAAGTAGCCTTCGGTCCTATTTGAAGTTGTAAATGTGCAAAGTGACTATTAAATATTTTCGAGACAACTCAATCTCGCTAAAATCAGGTTCATCCTGAATACGTGTTGAAGAGCACTTACACGGAATCACGTTATGATCATACTTATCGTCTGCTCAATAAACCCGACTGCCTTTATGACTTTTTATTTATTACCTAAATTCACTCAGTCGTTATTCAAATGTGTAATTTTTTCTCAAAGTAGCTAAAGGGAAATTTTCAACTATGATATCAATAAATAAAAACACCAACAAATATTCACATTTTTGAGGCTTTGGGATTATTTTCCGGAATTTAGGCTCATAAAATAAATGCCGAAGTCAGAAGCACATTCTCAAAACTGAGACAGTCTTTGTTATGATATGCTGAAAAAAGACATTTAACGAGATTAGTGAACAACTCAAACTTAAGCAGAAAAGCACGCCGCCATGAAGCTCTCTGCATCGAGAGATTCGATGAACAAAGCAGCGAAGCGAATGAACGCCGTCAAAATAAGCATTAAAGTCTATAAACATATGAAACACGCTTAATCCTGCCTTCGTTTTATTTAATATTTAAGTGAACTCTTTTAAGCCGGGTACAAAGGAATTTTTGATACTCAAATAAGATGAAGGGCTCTTAACCGCAAATCAAAGGAAAATACGCCAGCAGCGTCAATATAGAAATCATCATTTGGCTTGCATTCTAACTACTGGACACAACAAGCTGCAAGTGGAACTATTTCGGTTTGTAGGAAATCATTTCGGAAGATGTCATTACTGTTGCCACTGAAAGCAATCCATGAAGAAAAAATAAGCATCCTATTCATGAACTTTATTATGCGATTTCTATGTGGATATGTAGTTTTCGGTTGCTCTATTCCATAACTATTCCTAATTTTTGCACTTTGAACTCTTTTTTTGACAAGAGATAAATTTTCACCACTCAATGTTGAAGTTAAACAGAACCAACCGGTAAATGTAGCATTTATTCGGTAATTTATGATGTAGAGCGTCGGCATAGTGTCTGTTCTCAACATGTCTTGACTCGCAACTTACCTCGCACAGTTTTTATGACTTAGGGTGGAGAAACCACACTTCTTAGCGTCACATGTTCAAAAATTCAATTCCTCCCTCGCTCAAAGTTTTTATTTTAATGGCATATTACGTTTTGATCTACATTAACTTTTTGTCAGTTAGAGAAATTTCCATATGCCCTACAAATACGAATAAGATAAAGTAAATATGTAAGCAATCGAAATATTTTTGCAATACCAATCAAAGTTGGATGATTTCATTTTAAATGAATTAAAGAAGCCTGAAATCGGATTGCGGGAAACTGATAAAATCGATGAAGTATCTGGGATTTTGCAGTCACTGGCCCAAACAAAAAACAGAAAATTCTTCCTACTCAAAATTACAAATTCCTTTTTTTGTAAAGTAAATCTTGTTCAAAATTTGTCGCATGGTTCTCTTCCCAATAACTATTAGATTACTTAGTCCTCAGCGTGATTATTTCTCTTCCACATCGAAGTAACGGTTGATTTTGCGAGATTTCATTATTTACATGTGTACTGATAACTTGATTTGAGGAAAAGCGAATGTATGATCAGATTACTTAATAAACGATTTCCTCTTTTCACGTATTTTCCTTAAATGCCCATCTGAGAAGCCCGCCATTTCATGAATGGAATCAAATAGAAATGATTGGATCGACGGAAATTTCGCTTAGTGTTACGGAATTTATTATGAAATACAAAGGGAAAGGTGATAGAAGTTAGTGGATTCCACATTAGATTTCCGGACATTTGTTTATTTGGATAAATTACAGAGTTATTAATTGACATCGACATTTGCTTTCTTCAGAAGTGCAGGATTTGGCATATTGCGTATTTATCCATAATTTTTGTTAAAACTGTTGTTAAAATCGTACAAACTTAACAACATTTGTTGTTTTGCTGTAGAGATAAGCACAATGTTGGCATAGATCCTCTTCTTCAACTCTCGGAGTAGATTTCAGAGCTTAAAATGACTTCTGATGGTTGTTTTCATGTTCACTTTCTTCTTTAAAAAGAAAGAAAAGTCTGTCGATATTAGCGTCACGTGTTGACTGTAAAATGTCGCACCACTTGAAGTTGTGGAAGAAAGTGAGAGTAAAACTATGATTGCGCTTAATAGATGTAAAAGCATCACATTGTCTTCAAGACGAAATGGTCCCAGTACTTCATTCAAGTAAATATCTTTCCATTTTCCTCCCCGCCTCCATTAGCATTGTCGATTTTGAGAACAATAAAAACAAATTTGATAATTTCATCTTATTTTAAAATAAATTGACCGTGGTTTAATGAGTTAGTATAATTTCGATCGACTTTCAAAAACGTATTAGATTTTAAAATGCACTTTTCCTTCCACTACGTTAGTGCACTATATAGATATGATATGGTTTCGGCAGAATTTTTTCTTTAACGGACAATTTAATTTGGTGCACTAGTATGGGTCGAATGTCTCTTGAAGTACACCTTAACTATTGATACAACCTTGGGATTTATTGTTCGGAAAAGTGGGGCCTCATTTTCAAATATATAAAACTGTTTGCCCGAATGTTTCGGGCGTTTACAAGCAGACAAAATGAAAAGTTTCTATTTTATATTTTAGATCTAGTCTATGATGATAAGTCAGGAAATATTCTGCAAGACCCGCATAGACTATTGGAACTGCAACAATCTTCACTAACAGTACCTCCGAAATGCATGCAGTACTCTTGGCTTGACAATTAAGGAACTCAAATAGAACAAAATCTTAAATTTAACGTGATTATTGCTTTATTTAAGTACACAAAAAGAATTTTGTAGAAAGCTTACCACTTTTTATGCGCAGAAATAAATTACTGACTGATTTTATTCTGAATTAAACAATTAGTATCAATTACATTGTAAAAATAGCTCCTCAAAGTTATAAAAATGTGTTATTATTGGCATTTACTCCTTAAGAATAGTGTAATTTTATTTGCGATCCATTTGACGTTAGGTAAGTCTTTCAGAAGTTGTCGCTGAAGTGCAAGATGAATGTAACTATAAAAAGCCCAATATAAGAAAGGCATATTTGAATCCGCAAGAAATGTGGAGTATGGAATGGAGATAAATTTTAACTGAAGTGGTTTTAAGTGGAATCCTAAGAACATTGTCATTTAGATCTTCGGTTTTAGAGAGCATTCGGGGAGAAAGCATTTTCCACATAACGAATTTACACTTCAAAAGTGTCCTTCCTCCCTTCTTGAGGAACATATATCGACACCGTAAAAGGATTGGTCAAATAATGCTATTTGTGGAGTTTATTAAATGGCATGCGTCGCAAAGTTGTTAGGCAAAAGGTAATTATTCTCAAGAAAGTTCTGGTGATAAAATGAATGTCTGAGTTTTATAGGTCAGGTCAAATGCATAGCTTGGTGAAAAATTCCACTGATGTATGATTTTCACAAATGTTTTTAACCAAGAATGTTGAAAATGTGTTGTAGATTTAATGTAATGATTTGCAGAATTCGGAGGGCTACAAAGAATCTGTCGTTTACATATGCATGATACACCTATAATAACACCAATTTACAAGTTCAGTCAGAGAATGAACTCTTCAGAACTTTCCACAGGCAGAGAAAACATTTACTTTCTTGTAAATCTATATCAGTTATCGACATTAGTTGTTGTGTCTGACCTTTTGAAACAGTCACATATTAACATCATATAATTACCGCAGACACAATGCAATAAAATTTGACCTATTTACGTTAATATTCATATTTGATCTTAGAGCAAACCAATAAACCTCGTATAATTTGTGAGTAAGTAAATGAATCCTTCTTCTTACATTTCAATTTTACATTTTTTCTTACTATTTATTTTAAGGCAAATAAATGCTTTTACTCTTTGGATCTTTAGTTATTTGAAGAGCGTAATCAACAACATAAGTGCTTTTAGTCAAACGTAGAAAGCACATAAAACATAATTGCGCGATTGCAAATTGTCATCTTAAATGAGTTAGTTTGAAAAAACGGCCACTTCAGCGGGCCAAATTGTCTCCGCCAATTGCAAATGCCAAAGATAAAATCACTTTCGCTGTATCATTTTTACTTAACTGAATAGTAAATAAACTCATTTTGTTCTTTTTATGAAATTACTGAGAAAGTAAAGTTGTGTGCACACGACATTAGCATTTCTTATGCGGAGTTTTGAAATGTATTAATTGTAGGGGTTAATTCTAATGAATATTACAAATTAATGCGGAAAACTTTTGTTATTATTATTAAAGCGAAAACTCAAACTGATATGGATTGATAAAATTCAATGAAAGCATTTAAATCAAAATTAGGAAATAATAAAATATTTTATTCAAATTGGGAAAAAAAATTAACCAGAACGACTGTTCCCTAACTCGAGGCGAACTTGGTATTTTGCAGAAGAATGCCTTAAAATTGATTTGAATAATTTTAAAGATTTGAAAGCGTTGTTATTTTCAAAGAATTCAAAAGAAGATCAAATTTTTAGAATTTTCAATACGCAAAAATTCAACAGAATAATCTGTCACCCCTAATTGAACCAAGGAAAATCATCATTTAATGTTAAAATTTCTTCCCATGTTTAATAATAAACTACTAGAGTTTAAAGGTTATTAATCGCGGTTAGTAACGGCAATGTTTTAAGTCAGTTACCATCAAATAAGATTAATATATATTGTTATCGTAGTAAAATACCTAATTACTTAAATGTTTCTATTTATAGTGCAAATTATAAATATGGTAATATTTTTACGCGAGGCTTTTCATAAAAGAATATGCTTGTAAAATTTAGGAAAAGCCAGAAATTTAGCACCGTTTATGTGTTTTCTTACTTCGGGTAACATGTATAAGGCGACATAGATATTATAATTGACTTATCTCTTATTGCTTATTTCTGGAAGAAAATTTATACCCGATTGCAGTTAACTGCCCACTACATCTGCTGCAGACTTGCAACCATATAATATCACAAATTATCATGTAAACGAAAAAATATATGTCTTTGTAATTTGCTGAATGTTTAACATGATAAATTTTATTGAGATAAATCTTAAACCTAATTTTAATATTACAAACTCATGCCTTGAAATGCACAAAAAATATCACATTTTCAATAGATTACAGAGTTATTTATGTGTTAAGCATCACTCTCAACAATATATGTAAAATCAAAACTATGCAACAACAATAAGGGCAAATACGTTTTACTTACTCTAATAAACTAATTACTATAGCCATTGAATATGATTATGATTCATGTATTAATAAATCGCAGTTTAGACTTTAAACCTGTTTAAAATATAAAAATTTTTTTCAGGACAACGAAATTTCTATTTGTTTTGAAATATTTGGTAGAATTTTTAATTTCGAAACATATTTATTTATATAAGCCAATTTAGAGGCGCTCGAGTCACATACTTTTTGAGAGCTATTTTATTTTCGCGTTACCTACGCTATTTGAGCTATATTCACTAATTTTATGAATGAAACAAAAGCCAATAGTTATTTGAACGCTGAAATTGTTATATTTACTGATCTAACTATGTATGAAATATGAATCGCTCTAAATCTCGAAGCAAACGCCCTCAATTTCCGCTTGCTAGCCGTCAAAGTTTTAGAAGCGAAATGGATTTAATCGGCGATGGAAATCTAAATCAGATTCCTTTTCTTAATCGTAGTTGTTCGCCCACCTCTATTACCAAATCTTCTTTTAACGATGCGGATTCAGGAACCTTATCTGACACTGATGCTGAAAGTGTGTCCGCCAATGGAATTAAAAACTCCCAATTTAGGAATGGATTCTCAAAAAGCTCGTTTCTTACTTCGGAAAATGATGGGCTGAACCGACCCAAATTGGTCAATCTTGGATCAGCTGTAAATAATTTAACCCACACCAAAACACATAGTCATGCGAATCCATCCTATGCCAAATTTCGCCTAAGTCATCATGATTCTTCAGAGCAATCTGAAAATCCACCGGGTGTTACAAATTCCAAAAGGGACGGTCTTAATCTTCCACATTATGAGGAGTCTATTATTGATGGATTCTCTGTGATTGCATTCGAAGATCGAACAGATTTAGAGGTAATATTTTTATCATAAGCATGTTGCCAGTATTTGTTTAAACCTCTGTATTATTATGTTTGATGGCCCAGCTTCAGCTTTTTATTAATTTTATCTTCCAAATGTATGCTTTAGTCATAACATCATGACTCTAGCATCGTTGTCAACCCCTTTGCATTTTTGGCAAATTTATTTGGTCATTACCGCTTTCTCACTAATTGTTCTGTGAGTTCGCTCTAAATATACACTTACACTTTACAAGTAAAGCATTACTGCAACATTGTCTCTTAAATGCTGCCTCCCTTTTCGTAAAAAGTCCGCCACTATCCAAGCGATGAATCACCCCCTCACTGAACCAATTTCGGGGTGGCGGGGAAAGTATTAATTGAATCTTTGGCGCTTAGGCGGAGATGGAGGGGTGTGAATAGTGTTGACAGATCTGGTGCGTTTACATTGTGTGCACTCATGTATTTTCTTAATGGTATGTTTTCATTTATATACTATTATAAATTTTCACCTATGTCCTTTGCGCTTGTCTCTCGTTGTCACTTAATCTAACGAAATCGGAACCACTACAAGGTCTCTCACCAGTTTGGAGTTTTCAGAATTCGCACATTTATGTTTTCATTTTCTGCTACTTTCATCGTGAATTAGTCAGTTCTTTGTCTGCGCTCAGGTACTGGGACTGACAAGAAAACATATCAGCGGTTTTTTCTATCTCTGCCTTTAACCCCAATTTGACCTATCTTAATGTGCACCTTGTAATTAGGCCATCTTCAACTTTTTGACCTGAATTTCTTACAGCACATTATGTCGTATTAATGATTTTAATGTGTTTTATCAATTCTAACGGTGCGCGCTTTATAGCGATATCTCTCTTTCCCTCCCTCGCTAATTTTGTTATAGGTTTGCGGGGTGGAGACTGGGGGGGGGAGGGGGAAGGGGAGACTGTGTCTTATAGATCTTTAAAACTCACTCCGACCTCTTTCCCATTCCTCTTTTTATTTATGTTAAAGCT
>CAADRB010000109.1:223380-254557 GCA_900708905.1 Hymenolepis diminuta
CCCCCCATTCCCTAAATTATTAGATATTTTATGTGATTTCTCATTTTAATATCAAAACCGATGCTTCTGTCAGGACGTTTTCTTATCGATAATACTAGATCTACGTCCAGCTACTGACTGCGGAGTCTGGAGAACATAAATGAAAGAGCGTAGGTTTTTGAAAAAAAGGCCTATTAAAACACAGGAAAATGCCATTTAGAAACCATGCAAGTAGTAACAATTAGGGTTTTCAACTTCACAGTTGGAATATGCATACGTAGATATTGCATTACCACTCATTTGAGAGTATCGACACAAGAGACACCGAAGCGTAGCACTTAAATAAGCTAATTGTTAGAAGAAATGACCACCGCTCCCAATATTTCATCTATAAATAAGAATGTAATTTCTTTCCTTAACTCCTCTCTGATAAAAGACACTTGGTAATTATGCTTATTTGTTTAAGCCGATACCTATTGAGATGGAGGTTTTGGAAATACATATGTGTTTACTATAACGTGTCTTGTGCTCTGCAGTTGGTTATTGGCTTATGTGTTAAGCTGCTATATTACCGAGTTTTCTAGATTGTTGGCTCCACGAGATTACTATCGGAATTTCAAGTTTGTTACACTAACATTAATATTTTAATTTCAAAAATTTAATTCCATTGTGAAGCAACAATTAATTATCAATATTATTTTCAACTTCCGACCCAATATTGTCCTACATTTGACCTATAAAACTTAATTGGACTGTCCTTTTAATCATTGATATTGTGTTTTAATTTTAATGACCATTCAAAGCAGACACACTCTCACTAACCAACAGAGTAAAACTTCTATCCAACAGTCCCCATTGCATCTCATAACCCTGAATATTTAGATTTTTTCAAAATAGATCCCAAACATGATGATAATATAGAATTTCAGATTATGAACAAAATGTGGGCAAAAGTAGGTTTAATTGAGGCCATAGTCCTGATCTAAGTATGTATTTATGCATTTTGCACTAAATTTTGATCAAGGCTGTTAATGACACAGAATTAATCATAGAAATGCTTTAAACCAATGCGTTATTTACAAATTATGTTATTGCATTTAATCCGTATGATAAAAAATGGTTGGTTAATGTGTGTATATAAAACAATATTAACCATTCCCCATTACCTTTAATAAACAACAAGGAAAGCAAAATGTAGAGTAATATTGTTACCTTATAGCAAAAATATAAGGTAATAGTTTCAGTGCGGACCTCCGTCAGGCTGAGAAGATTATTTCAGTTGATTTAGTTTCAAGATATTTGAAGAAAACTGTAGATAAATCCCCTGTTGCTTCAACATCACATATTTCACAAACCGGACGCAATTTCTATGAGATCTGGAGTTAGTTAACATTTGAAATTGCTTAAGATAAAAGAATTATTGTTTGCATTATTTCCAATTTCATTATTATAAAGCTTTTAAGATGATAAAAGGGAAACTTTAAACAGATATACTCCAAATATTCATATATAATTTTCCTTTATATCCATCTTCATTATTAGTAGCATTAAACTGTGAAAGTTAGGAAATTTGGATAAAGAGTTTCATTCATTCGAAATTATTGAGATAGGTTATTCGAAACAGCGACAAAGTCATGTGCGAGACACTGAACGACGAAAGTTTAAAGAAGCTCATAAGAATATATGGGAAGAACATTTCCGTCATTTCAAAGAGAGGTCGTAGAATGATGACTCGTACGGAATAATGCATAATAATGTTAAGCTATATGTGTGATGGTAACTATGCTTTAAAAAATATGAAATAAACATAAATATATATTAAGAGTAATGTAATGAAATATTGAAAATGTGAAAGAGATATTATAATAAAAATTACACAACAGCATTTTTAAAACAAACAAAGTATTAAATATAAATCCACGTATTTATTTACAAGAATGCTTTTCTTTGAAATATTCAAAGCTCAACCTTGAATGTAATTGTTATATCTTCACGAAAACAAATTGAATACGCAATTATCCACACAATAAATTTTTAGATTCCATGTGCGATTAATATGAAATATAGCTGTTCAGTTAAAGGAGGCGATGTCTCAATATATGGTCTACTTGTTCGTGGTGATGAAACATCTAGCAAAAAAAGCGATAATAAAGGATATTTGCTCCGTCATCTGGATAAGGGCGAAATGACACTGGTTTGTTTCGTCTTATTTGAAAATTTATAATATGTAGAGACGTAATTCATTTACATCATTATCATCATGTATGGATAGAACTCGCCAGTTCTGTACAGAAGAAATAGGAAATAATGAACGTAATTTTTGGAGCATGTTAAATTTATTAAAATGCGTCTTCATATTGATATTTGCCAATTATTTTTTATTTCTTAAGGTGCACGCATGATAATAAATCTCCCAGGTGATCGTTATTATACTTTTTTCTTTTAACATTTGATCCGTTAGTAATTTTCGTGTCATTTTAGACAAATCATTTAGAAGGTCAGTCAGTCATCAAGCTAAAGATAAACTTAAGCGATCGAGATCAATGTATGATTTTTAATTATTTTTTTCTTCATTTGAAATTTTAAATTCCAGGCCTGAAAAAATTATGCCTCAACATCAAATGAAGTCTAAAGTTTTACCGAGAATCGCTGTTGGGCAACTTCCTCCAATCGAGTATGGGGTTTGCGGAAATATATGCCTTGAAAATGCTTCTGATAACACATTTTCTATGAAATAAATTTGCATTCGGTGAACATTAATTTTGCATTTCTTTATTTTAGTTCCCCTCAACACAATGTTCCAAGTAAATCACCGTCCAAATGCCTTCCAAGAATCTCCGTTAAACCCTTTTCTCCAATCGCGTAAGCACTTGAATTACCTCATTTGCACCAATCCTTATTATATGAAATAAATTAGAACACCAATGTTAATTATACAGCACTCAATCACATAATTTCAGTTTGCAGATTCATATTCACCTGAATGTTTAGAAGATTTAATAGTAAATTTTGATTGCCTTGAGGTTTCTGTAGTTGGCATATTGAATTAAAATTTACAAAATGTGTCATGCTTATCTAATTTCAAGAATAGCATCATGTTAAAAGGTGACTAAGCTGGTTTTGTGCTTTCTGAAATGAAGAAAAATGGAGTAGGTAAGTAGACGTTCTATTTTTTTATTTGAGTAGATTAATGCACTTTGTCAGATTTATTGCCAAAGATGGAAGGAAAACTAACTTATGGGCAATTTCGGTACATTTACGATTAAGATTTTGTGTTTAGTTGAAATGCTAATTGTTTTTAGTGAAAGGCAAGGAAAGTCTATAGGCACACGTGCATCTCGGAGCTTATCTTCAACAATGATAGCTCTGACACCAATTCCTCCAACAGCCTTGATGATGGGCAAGCGGATATCGATTGACGAGAAAGTACTCTACGAACTTTTTGTGGAAGGCTGGCTTAGCAAAGACCCTGTGTTGATTACCATCAATACTGGCTCTGTATATTCTCTCATCAGTCGTGCCTGCGTGGAACGATGTGGACTTAGGAAATACGTCACTTGTGGACGGATTAATGCCTGCCTGTTGACCCTTGGAGGTGCCACAATTGAAGTAATAGTTCCTTCTTTTCTATAACTTTGCCTGTCAATCACATTCATATATAAGATAATAATTTGTTCGAAATATTTAATCATATGTAAGTGATCTGTAATCATATGTTAGGATCCCTACTGTGTTGGAAATTAAGGCTTGTTAGGTAATAAAAATGTTATGGGGATAAGGGGTGAGCACAGAGAAAAATAGTCACTGCCTTTATGTGGCAATACTTTTCGTGTGTTGATTTAACACCATCGCCACTAATAATCTCCACTTAAGAAAATCTGTGCAAATTAAAGACCGCGGTGTGCTCGTGTTTTCATTTGAGGGATTTGTTTATTTTGCAATTTTATTTGCTCGCTTTCTTCCCTTCGCCATGGCAAGAAAGTTATTTTAGCCCCTCTCACTAAAAGGAAGTCGCTTGCAAATGTGTGATTTATTGCCTCTCAACCTCGACAGCGACTTTTTTCTATGCCCTCTCTCTTCCTCCCCACAAACGATGAATACTTCAATTAGCCAGGCGGGCAGGCGAAGGTTGCATTTCCTTATATATCTTCCCTCATTTAATTCAGCCCCCTCTCCCACCTTTTAGTGCCCTACCAAGTGTCTTGGTTACTCCAAAGAGAAATATTGTAATTTCGATTTGAGAAATGTCTGGTAAACACTGCTCGTATCGAAATATGAAAATGTGTACTCACTGAAATCTTGAAGGAAGTTTATCATTTTGCTCTTTTATTTTGCGGATAAAACGATGGACAAAGAGACAAACAGCCAATGCGTGGATTTGAGCTGTGGTTGATACTTGATTAAAATTTATTTCTCCGGTCACCATTCCTTATCCGCCTTTTACAATCTGCTCATTAATAAATTGAAGTTTATATTTTTGATGAGATAACCGACTTAAGAGCACTTTTTGATGATAAGATATTCAGTAATTTGGTGATCAAATTAACTAGTTACTGGAATTTTTGAGGTCTGGTAGATTTGGTTAGCAGATTCACGCCTAGGTATTTGGCATTTTCATCGAATCTTTCAGAGACATTCTCTAGAATTCGCTTGGAAAAATGTGCAAAATCGGCCGAAACTTCCCAGCTTAAAGACATTTATAAACATCATTCAAGTAAATTTTTTCGTAAATTTTCTTGCAAAATCAAGACTTACAGCTGTAAGCTGCATGGTGTTCCAGAAATCCGCTTTATTCCACAATATGGCTATTTGAAATGTGACACCAAGGAAAATTTTAGAGAAAGGTGCTTTTGCCAACTCTTTTCCGAACCAGAGAAAAAAGAGATGAAGCATAACTGGAAAAGCAAGGAAATGGGTGACTACGCAGAGAATGCAAACACTGGTGTTTGAAAATCAGGCCCATAAAATGGGCGGTAGGAGTTCAAATAAATAACTGATACTGACTTGGGCACTGAGGGAATGATCGCATTGAGTTTGTTCGATTTTAGCAATCAGATGCAAAAATAACATAGGGAAGAAGAGAAGAGAGATATGAGTTAAAACATGGTCCGATAGTACTTCCGAGAAGAAGCCGATTAGAAATTTTTTGCCCATTCCAAAAATAGGTGAAAACTGTGTGGAATTTTGACATCATTTCTGTTCGAATATTACTTTGAAGTCTGAGGTCGAGAGATTATCAATGAGAAGCGGTATGAGTGGGAGGGATAGAAGAAAAATTAACATATTTAAGTTCTTTACAATCAACAAGGCCATATTTGAACCAGAAGAAGGTAAGACACGGGTTATCGTTGTTATAACAAAAAATTATTGGAGTTCAGTCTGAACCATGCACAGTGAAACCTAATTAACAATAGTTCGTTTAAACAATTTAAAGGACAAGCGCTATTTTCAGTAACGGACAGAAAACAGTTTTGGTCGTGGAAAAATATTCAGCAATCATTTATAATTAAATTTCCTTTTGAAATCTCCCATTTTTAAGCCGCACCTTTTAGAACTTCTTCTTTGATTCTCTTGAAGTCTTTCTGTTGACTCTGTATTCCTTCCTGGCAACTTTCCCTCTTTCATCGGTGTATTAAGGTGAATGATACATCCTCGATTTGCTTCTTCTCCCCATTAACACTTCCATTTTCGGGGCGTCTGGCTCAGGTGTCTGGAAAGGAGCACTATGTTCGTCTTTGATTTCAAAAGAAGATCTCTGTTTACTGCCTGCCCGATAGCATTTGCTTTCAATACTATTTTCGATTCAATAACTATCTCAAGAATTAGTTCAGGATGCTGCTTGCTTTTCTTCCTCCCTCCTGCTCTTTCTGTTCGTTTTTGTTACACATCCGTGAGGATTCTTCTGCAGAATTTCATTCCCCTTCATATCCAACTTCGACCTGGCTATTTGTCCTTCGAGTTCTTTCGACACATTAATTACTTATATCCTCGTTTGGCATACAAGTTGCAAATATGAGATTTATACAGACAAAATCAGGCAAAGTTCAAATCATTACAAAGTCAGCACTCAGTTGCGATTTTCGGAGAGAGAAAACACAATTCACTGAAAACTTCTTCACAAGAAATTCGATTCAAGGAAATGGCACCAGATTTCTGCTGATTCAAGCCATTTTCAAATCTCTGCATTCATTAACACTATCCTCTAATGTGATTTGGTTACCTGATCTGAGCATTCTGGCATCTGCCTAACAAAGTTCTTGAAGACCACTGAAAAACTTGGGTCTTTTTAAATGCTCCTTCGAAAGAACAAAAATATCGCAGAATTCAAAGCTCTATTGACACGGTCAACAAAGACTATCCAGTTCCCATCATGTCCTTTGGTGAGAGAAAGGGAGTTACAGTTCAACTCGAACCAGGTATAGTAAAAATAATTCACAATAGTTCATATAAACAATTTAAGGAATAAGCGCTATTTTCTCTAATAATGAGAAGTAAACGTAAAAGAAAACATTATTTTAAAAACGATTCATAATCATATTTTCCTCCTGACAAAATTTTCCAATTGGGATAAAAGTTGGAAATGGGGGCCTGATTTTTAAGTCAAATTTTTTGTCATGATTGAGAAGTGTCTTATCACATGAAATATCGCATGATGTCTCTTCGGTTGGAGACGTCTTTTAGTTTTCTAAAGTCACTAGTCCAAGTTGCGCAATTATAATCACAGGTTTCATGGTATAAAAAATAAATATTTTTCTCCGAGCAGGGATCTCAAGATAGATGGTATGGAGGCCTTGAATACGGGGTGAATGAACAAATTATGACTAATATTGACAACACATTAGGACGTCTTTTCTCACATCAACTAGCTGCTTCTAGATCCTCGAATAAAATTTTTTATTTTACAATTCAATCCATCGAGAATTCAGCTATGAGGATTATCAAACAAGTAAGAAAACAGTCAGTTTTGTGTTCAAGCACTCTAGATAGATGTGAAGGTGTCGAATCTAAAAGTTTTCCAAATGGTTCGCTGCAAACAAAACCAAGATTAAAGCAAGCATTAGTTAATTCAAAGTTCAGTTAATATAAAAGTGTACTCATTCCTTGCCACTTCTACAATTCTTTTAACCAGACGCTGTGCTCCCTGAACTGTTTTATCTTTTGAAAATTAAAATGCTTCCATCTGTTGAAATTCGGAGTTTTGCATTGATGTGAATGACAATAGCAATTTGATTGTGTAAAGATACTAGTACTTAGTTGACTAGTTTCGCCCAACGATATCGTTTAAAATCAGTAAATAGATTCCCAAAGCACACTGCTTTTAGGGCCTAATTTATTCAAGGCAGGAGAGCATTAAATCCTATCCCTTTCTGCAAAGAATAAACTCTTCAAATCAAGTTATTTGTGATGGGGTGATTGACAGTGCCATTTATTCAATGTTTTTCCCTCGCTTATAAATGAGTGACTCCGTATTGGAGATTTTAAAATTACTTCAAATCTACAATCGTTTTAAGGACATTTGGTGTTTGTCTGTTTGTTACCCTTTTCAATGAAAAAGCTCTTAATAACGTGTGGGAGTAAGTTCCTGATAAATAGAGGCATGAACTGTACGGCTGTACGAGTCCTTTGGCGTAGAGAAGTGGTTTCAAGGTGCTAAAACAGACCTATTTGTAAAGTTCAAATGTAGTTTTCAGGGCTCCGTCTGATATGAAGATTGTGTTTTCGCCAAAGGCCCATTAACCTCGTTAAGTCCCATTTGACTGTTTTTGGCATGTGTGGGTTTGTAGTGAGCGAGACTCGAAAATACTCGGTAGTGGAATGAAGCATACAGGTTTCGAATGCCAATTATAATTATATTTTGCAATTATTCCTGTATGAGTTCATAGATTGTCAGTCTGAAGGGGAGTAACGTTGGATTTTCTTTACTCTATATTTCCTAATTAAAACACTTTTAATGATCTATTATTTTCATTCAGGCTGTTATTGCACACTGCAGACAAGTATTAGACAAGTTTATCGTATCTGAATGAAAGGAAGTCAAAGGCCTGCATATATTGTTCCATGTAAGTTAATGGCAATAGAAATATATTGAGATAGAGCTGTCAATAACTTTTCGAAAGAAATTGTTCCTTTTATTATATCCTTAGAGACTCGTGCTTGTTTTCTTCTTCCACACCAGTTTAAAAGTCCTGTTCTAGTAATAATATCCTGAGTTAAAACTATAAAACCATCCAGGGTTGAAATATTGCACGTCTTTTGGAGTAATCTTATTATTGCGTATGAAATTTTGATAAATCAACCACACCATTTAATGAAATATGGAACAGTCCGCAAATTGATGTAAATTTGGTGTTAATATGATATCTGTACTACCGTTGCAATTCCACTCGACTAACTGGGTGATTAGTCCCTATTCAATCCTACGTATGTGAGTCTGATGTTTAGTCGCCTGCGCCCATTCTGTTCCCATCCGGTTCCTGTTTAATTCAATGGAATTCCTTTCCATTTGCTCTGAAAGATGAATCACTATTCCTTTCCAAAATTTTCATCTAGGTTATTGCTAATCCCTGAGACCCTTACACTCAATTCTGCGGTGACCCCAAGTTGCCGTGGAACAACTTGTACTCTCAAGTGGTTTATTCCAATTAGTGGTGTAGGATGAATCCCTCTTTTCTGAAATATTTTATCTTACAGCTTTCCTAATTATCACCAAATTTGATTATCTGTCCTCACAAGTTATCTCTGTAAACCTTTAACCCTTCCTGTGACCCGAGCACTCCCTAAACAAACATCGTGTTTTCTCAGCTGGCCTATGTCTCATCGACCCGGAAAAGGTAAACACCTCAGACGATAGTAGCAGACACTGCTTAGTCAACACCCAAAGTGTCGACTATAAATAGCCTCCCATGAAACACACATACGAACAGGGTGGACCCCAGCTCGCCAGGCGCATCTCTCGTTGTCCGATCCTCCAGTTCCCTATTTTTCCTTGAGACTCTGTACTGAGCTTACTCAATATAACCTGGCCTACGCATTCCTCGGCGTTCCTTTTCTTTCATTTACTGTTGGCAATTTCACCTACAAATAGGTGACCCAGTCGCTACAAATTGGTGACCCTCAACAGTCTGGTGGCCCGCTACAGTGGAATTAGCTAATTAAGTAGGCCTCGAATGAGCGTTACTTAATAATGCGATGACCTCAAGTTCACCGGTGCGACATCCAAAATTATTCCCTCTGTTTACTTGAGTCTCCTTTTCTTAGACACGACATAAAAACCCTTTTTGTACACCAGCCAACCAACCTACCGTAAACCAATTTCATAAACAAGCCTTCTTCTCATTCTATCAATCACTATTTTACTCTCTGGAATTTTTGTCATGGTTTGGTCTAAAACGGTCTAAAACTTTGGTCTAAACGACCGTTGTGCTCTACTTTTAGAACCGCTGATTGTTGCTTGCTATCCCGACAGTTCATACATTCAACGAATAGTAACAGAATCAACATATAGCAGTCAACATTGCATGACAACATCGAATGAACTTCCATGTGCATCAATGACACCAGACATGTCCTATCAATTAAATGTCAATCGCAATTAGTCTTGAAGTGGTTCAAGGTGAAATACTTTAGTTTTCTTCAAATCCCATTTAAAATTCACGATTGTTGATTACTGGAGCAGTTACAATAATAAAACGAAAAAAATATGTTGATTATAGAGAAAAATTTCTTGACTTAATTTGATAATGAAATTCAAAGTGTATTTTTCGATTTACTTCTTAAATGTATATTGGAAATTGCAATTAACATATAAGCAAGTAAATAGGCCTAGAAGAATTGAAACTAGTGATTTTATTCTATTGAAAGCGAAGAATCCCACAAGGAATGAGTATTTCATTTATCTGAATACTTCCGAAGGTGGAAAAATTCTAGCAGCTCTTTGTGATAAGTTGAGTCCAGCTTTAAAGGCGATAGTCATAAAAGGTGAAGGAGCACGGCTTTGCTTCCAGTTTTAAACTCGTGAATTTAAAAAGGTATAAAATCATCTGAAGAAATTTTACACTTGGAATTGGCATGGCATATTTGGGTAACTATGGCCTTTGTAGTATCATTACATTAACTTAGGTCAAAATAAAGTTTTCAGGTACTTCGAAATGACTTAATTCAAAATAAAGTCTATATTTAAAATACTCTTCTCCCTTTATGATTTCAAAATTAGAACATGCTAAAGAAACGAAGATTTAATTTTTTATTAAAATGTACCCTTATCATTTGCCAGGTCAGTCTTCTGGTAGCAGAGGATTTGTCGCGTGATATAACACTGGGTTTGGACACGCTGAAGCAGCATCGATTTTTCATTGACTTCGATCGAGATGAAATTCTCATTGGAAGGTATGGACGAGTGAAATTTGCAATTGGAAAGCCAATTCAATTGCACAAGAGGAGTCGCAAACAGCGAACACAAAGTCCAACTCGACAGTTAACAAAGGTCAGTCTGGCCACAATTTTCTCCATAAATAAAAGGAAAATTAATTTGTAGTGTTAAAAGTACTTTCCTATTTTGAAATTTATCATACGTATCACGAAAACGGGGGGGGGGATTCTTTTAAAAAGGGAATGAAGAGAATTTGTGGGGAAAATAAGTTCGAGTGCGACAGATAACTCCCAAATCCAGTTAGGAAAATGGTGCATTGCAATGCAGTAGATATTTCTTATCCCACCTGACGTACATCTGTTATCCAATTATATAGAAAAAGTCTGGATGACTTAATTTTGAAACCTGAAATAGTGAGAAAATAAAATGTAAAAGAAAAGGCGATTCTTTTTTCTTCGTTTCGTTCTTATTATTTTGTAAAAACCTCGGTCCAAATAGTCCTTTATCAGAGAATATCTGATAGATAAGGCAGACTGCAATGAAAGGACAAAAAATGTCTATAAGATGCATGAAGGATGAGAGAAGGCAACCACAAACGTCACATTGGTCTCCACTCTGGGCCCTTATTACCTATGTGTTGGCGTGTGGGCTTACTTACTAGCACAAAAAAGGTTACTGGCCTATCACAATGCATGAAGCTTACAATTTAATGGCTCTCGGTAATTAGCGCTACCACTGATGCCGCTCCGAATGTAATGAAATAACACTGGCGACGAGACTAGTATTTATGGTCATATTTACCTCTAGTCAATTAACTCTCCTCTAAACAATAGTCAAGGAATTTGAAAAGTTGATTCCTTCCCGATTTGACTTTGACCCTTATCTTCATGGGTAATTTTTTTCGCTTTAATGAAAAGTTTCCCAGATGCCAATTAATAATTATTAACAGGCTTAAAAGAATATTAATTCACTGATGAAATTCATCTCCTTAGCGCCGTGGAGAGATCAAGTAAATTTTCAATCTTACTTGATACCTAACTGAAAAGGGATAAAGGAAAAGTGAGTCTTTTATCCTGCAAAATTAGCCACTACTATTATTGAGTTAGGACAGCCATTTCTAGATCCAGACAATTTTACGAGATCTTCGAAACTGAAGTATTCAAAGATAAACGAAGCCGCACCAGCTTCTACTTAATTATCATGTTTATATTACTTTTGAATAAATGGCATTACTTTTAGATTCATCGTAGATCCTCAAGAAGGTCGTCAAAGCACGACCTCGACAACAAGAAAGAAGACACTGTAAGGAATTCGGTTTGTATTAAAAAAAACAAGAAAAAACATGTTTATAACATCTTATCTCGAGGTAACTTGTTTGAGGCATTCCTAAGTTCTTAGACAACCAATCAAACTTCCATTTATTATTCCTCTGTTATTGGGAAATTATTTTTAATGACCTGATGCCTCAAAAGGAACCCAGAACCTTGATAAGAGGTCAAGATTCAATATGGACTACTTTGTTGAGTAAATCTCACGTTACCAGCCGCCAGATGACTTCATGTTTGCATAATTAAGAAATTGCTTCATTTTGGTAAAAGTGTAATTTTACAAATAATTAACAATCACATGTAACAAATGTGTGGAATTATTGATTTTATTTGTCTAAAATAAAAATATTCATTATGACCCAAAATTCATATTTACGAATACCAATACCTTAGTTGATAAATCATACCAATATTCAATCTCTATTCAACATAAACGAATACTTTTTAGTCAAATTATACACAGCTCCGCCTAGTTTCTGTGCATCATCCACGTCCCAAGGCACACAAGTCCTCCAAAAAAGATGGAGTGAGTATAATTCCTTTTTGCTCTTTCTCTCATTTTGATTGCTCTTATGAGTTCGCAAGATTTTTATTACCAGTTTTTAACTTTATTGGAATCTATATTTAATCTGATATCTAATTCGGAGGAATTGTATTAATTTAATGTTTAAACTGACATTGAATTTTAGTACCAATCCCACCCAGCCACTCCGCGTTTAACTGAACCACTTGAGCAAGGGAGTTTCGAAAAGGTATGCTATCAAGAAAAATTAAATATTACTATTTCCCCTTAAGATTAATTAATGTGCTCATATTCTTTTTGTAAATGGTGAAGCCCTCGGGAGGTTCAACGGAGCCTCTTCATCTCTGAAATTCTCTGATGAAGGGGTGAAGAATGCAAGAATCTAAACGACAACAAATTTTAACTTGAATGCGAAAATTTCTTATTTTTCGGCATTCCTTATTTATGAGCCAAAATCCAATGAACCCTTCTATGTTAAGATTACGCAAACTGCTTAAGACCATGTAAAGTCATGTTGTCATTTTAGCCATTGAAGAAGGAAACGAATTGAAGTGGCAAAACCAATCAACAAACACTGAAGATCATGCACCAAGACTTGGCCAGTAATGCAGAAGACAATTCATGAAACTCGAATTTTGGAACATGTAGCGGTGAACTGCCCATTCAGCAAATTCGAAAATCAAATGAAGCATATCAAATCTTTTGATGCTTTCTTTTCAATCCTCTCCCTTTATTGTCTTTTAGACTCCACTTTTCAGATTTCATTTGTTTTCTGGGAATGAATAATCGGACAATTTTTTCGCATCTCCTGGAGGTATAATATAATAATTTACGGCAATGATGATGTCATTAAAATTTGCCAGAAGGGGGGGGGGGAGAGAGATTATATGATGTCACCCATTTTATGTCATAATTGACATGTCAGATCAAGCCTAAGTACTAGTCCTGGTTTGTGGTTTTCGAAAGGAATCACATCGGAGTCACATATGACCAATTCGGTAGTCATTCAGTATCGACACTTGAGACGGGAGAATACAAATACACAGCAATGGATACGATTTTATTCATCCCGATATCTCCTGCAAATGGTTCAAATAAATAACATCCCATCTCAACAATAAGAAATTTTCGCCCAATCAGATATGAACATTAAAGTGTATCAACTGTCTGAGATATTTTAGCAATTGGACGACCGCGGAATGAATCCCATACCGCTTTCACTGTCTATGTTGAATTATGACTTAGGGTCTTTTATTCATCCCAATGCGCGTGAGACCGGCCACGAGTTTAATTCAGTGCCACTAAGAGCACCCAAGATTTCTAATGTCATTTCAATTTGTCTAAACTTTTCCCTTGATCTCTATCTCAGGTCCAAAATGAGCACTATCATCGGTCCCCTTCTGGAACCAAGTATTTAGACGACATTCCTTTTCAAAAGGTATCCGAAACCTGTGCTTCAAATCATCAGCTGTCGTTTTCACCTTTGACTTCTAATGTTTCCTATTGCTATTGTTACAGGTTGACGATGAAATCGATTACAGTTTGAAGTCAGCATCAAGGTCTTTTGAAGGAAAGCTATTGAAGGAGGAGACAAGCAGCGTATGTGCATTTTTTCTGTACCATCCTTTAATGTTAAAAAGCTTTTGAAATTATCTGCATTTTCTTCAGGGTCTTCGTGAAATCGATACATCGTCAATGCGATCTACAAAGTTCCTGAAGAGGAGATCGACAAATGAGGGTCGAGACGGTGTAGGTTGCTTGCACTTTTTACACTAAATCATTCATATTCATTTTGTTTCTTGACTAGATTCGTCAAATGTTTTATCAACTTCTGATAAGTTAGCCTATCAACAAATTTCCAAAAGGAAATTAGAAGTTTCTCCTTATTTTGGCGTCATATTAAGGAAGTAAACATTGAAAAAGTACAAAAGTGAGACTTTATCTTGACCAAAAAGTAAATGGAAAGAAAACACTGGTGCCGCAAAAGCTAGAATTTTATATAAATTGAAATAATCGAAATCCTTCCAGAACTCATTTTTAAGGCTTCCCCAACTTGAAAGCACTGTTGTCATGGTAGTAGCAGTGAAATTTTTTCTAGGGCGATCGCAAGACTGATGTCAATACCACGCCACCCTCTGGATATCTTGAAGACAAAATCTCGCTCAAAGCAATGAGCAATGTAAGTTCTCATTCACCGTCTAGATCATGTTCTAAACGTAATGATTTTAATTCCCATGCTATTTGAGTAAAATGGAACTGATTAAATCAGCTTCACTGATATGCAAACTTTAATTTAATTAAATTAATAATTATAACATTGAAGCATAAGGGGTCGAACGAAACTCCTTCATTATTGTTATTAGTCGGTAGAATTTCTTCATTCTTAACGTCATTTTGCAGTTTGTCGCCTTTATGGTCAATGCATTTGTATCTTCATGTTTGCTTTATAATTATTAAAGCTAAAAATTTCGTTTTTTGCAAAATTCATCGCTTACTAATTGCATTACAGAGTGGCTCCAATATAAAAATGAATATTTTTCAGGAAGTCATTAAGTAGACTTAGACGCCTTAGTTGCATGTAGATCTGCAAGTGGCAGCAACAACTGGAAGTCAGGGTACTAATTAATTATGAAACACGAAACCACTATATAAGGTTTGAGCATTCAGAGATGATTAAGCAGGCTTTGCCACATCTACTGGGGTCACTGATCATTAAGGACAAGGACAGACATGGAGGAGGGGAAAGGGGAGGAGGTTAATAAATGTATATCAAAGATTACCACAAAGTGGAGATGTGGTCACACAGCAGGGATAATTGAGGTTAGAGGCGATTATGAAAAAGACGCTGTTAATTTCATTTTCATTTCACAAACAAATTAAGAGAAGTTCTCAAATTACTTAGACATTTGGACGCTTTCGAATTTTAGCAGTAAATATTTTGTTTGAAGGTTCCGTTGAAATGTAGTTCGGGGGAATGTCCTCTTAAATGTTTGTTAAACAAGTGAAATGTCATGCTGACTATTAACATTTATTGTATTATAAAAGGGAACAATCTGATCAAAACAGGTTTTTCTTCCTTTAGACATTTTCCGAAGCTGACGAAGAAGCCATTAGACGTCCGATTCAAGAGGAATTTTTGGACACCTACGCCATCCCCTTAATCAAATTGGACCGAAAGATTTCCAACAAACAACAAAGATGATCCCACATTCATGATAGAAGCATTACCAGTATACTAAAGTATTACCCCTTCACTAAAATTAATCGACTTTAAATTACACAAATTGTTCGATTTCGAATGAATTCTGATGCGAAGAGAAGAAAATGTCATCTCTTATTGTCAAATAAATGAATAATTCCTAGTGACTTGCAAAGCAGTCTTTCTGAACAGTTGACATTACACAGTAGGTAAATAATAACAGTGCTATACGTGGATGGATAGAAAAATTTCTTTCCAAATGTCACTCTGACCATTTTCTCTTTCGTCAGTGCTTTTTCGCTATTTGAATAATGATCATAGGATTGTTCGAGAGCACAACGAAAGTCCCCACGTCAGAATGATCAGATATTGTTGAAATATTCCACCCATATTTTTATGATATATCTCTAATCAATTTTAGGAAAATTCGACATAATTAAAAAAATATTCATGAAAGTGGAAAATGGACACTGAGCAGCATTCATGTTTCCTCTAGAATTTGGAGGAAAAAGAGGTAAAAGATGTTTTGGAACCATTAAACACCATTAAATTGCGGTGATCTGTTTTCTGCAGAAGGCTTCGATAAATTTCGACAGTATTGCACTTCCTTTTTCTAAAGTTGGAAATTGGACAATGAATCTCTACTCATCTTCAGTCAGTAGCAACTTTGGCACTACTTCCGAAAACAATACATCAATTTTAGCATAAACGTTGATCTGCGAATTTTCATAATCTAATTTTTCACTTTCTCATTTTCCTCTCAAATAATGATTCACACAAAACTGTCCTCATACAATTTTACTCAGAGACACGGTTTACTTATCAGTCTCTTCAATTAATGAATTCATAAGTCAAAACGATCATCCCCTTAGATAGAGAAGAGTGAAATAGATCTCTAAGTATTTAAAATCTCCTCGGTTAGTGACCAGTATGCAGAAATTTCGGCTGTTCCTTTTTTCTAGCACCTATTTAAAAGGAAAGCTCATAGGGCTAGTTGAAGGCGAAAAATATAATTCAACTAATGTTAGTTGTAAAGCCAATTAATAAAACTTGATTTATGGGATGAAATAATTCAGATCATAGAAGTTGCCATCAGACAGAAAATCTATTTGAAGCATAGTTCTAATTTAGCTTCCAAAGTTAAGTCACGCTGACAAAATGGGGGCTTAATGTGATGAAACTCGTTTTCTGATGATTTCAAAAGGGTAAAACTATTCTTAAAGATAATTCAAGATATTTCCTGCAGATTAAAAAGAAATGAAGTGAAGCTATTTTCAGATCATAGACCACGAGCGCTATCTTAAGTGGGGCAAAATATCGTGATTCACTAGACTGGTATTGATTTTCATCACGTTGGACACTTCAAATCAATATAACTACGCATCAGGATGGCCACCGGACCCAGCTCCCCTCCCGAAGACGAATTAGAGGAATGCCACCCCATAGCATCATTCCCACCGTCACCTTTGTTCATGGTGAGTTATTTTCATTTGCTGACAAAAAGTGAAATCTAGAATCTTCGCAGACATACTGACCAGAGTTTGGCCTTAATAACTGTGGATGGAATGACACATCCCTTCCTTGCTGTTAAAAACTACATCCTTAAGAAAATTCACTTAATTGAAACATCTGGGGGTAGACTTCTCGGAATGAGTGGGGAGGTAGGCGACAGATCAGAAAATGACGTCTTTTTTAGGGTGAATCGTATTTTCGTGGGTGCAGACAAAGGCCGGCGAATATAATCGCTTTATCCTGTTTTAATAACCAATGTGCATGGGAGTTATTCAGAGCTCTCAGACTTAAATATGAGTTTCCTCAGGATGTAGACTACTTTATTATCGACCTCTGCAATTGTACAGCAAACACAATCGGTGAGTGGTGTCAAGATGAGTGCTACTTAAATGAAGTTAAGTAACGGAATGTTTGACTTTTCAGATTACCCATTAATGGAGATCTGTTTATATGAGGTTCGAGATAATGAGAGTTTCAATGAGCGTTACATGAGGGAATTGCCCAAATTGGTTTGTGACCAAAATGGTCACCTGATTGCGGGAACGCAGAAGATTACTCAAATGATGGGCGCACTGACATCGAACTTTTGCACAATCTCCCAGTGGAAAAACTGTGCCGATTATCACATGTACCATGAAAAGGGTAGGCGGTGGTATTGAATTTTTTATCAGAACCTTTAGTTACAAAGCTCCTCAACGAATCACAAAGCGCTTGCGTAAGAAAGGCACTCGCGGATTTCGGATCTTTATCTGCTGGGAACAGAGCCATCAACAATTAACCGAAATGTCACACAATACTCCTATTTGTTTTAAAATAAAAAATTCGATGCTTTAACCGAAATGACCCTTTAACAAAACACAACCATTTTTCATAATTCATTAGTATTTGATAAAAATGGTAAACAATTTATAGACAAACTGAAACATAAAACCGTCAAAACAACTAGTCCTGCATCATTCTTTCGACCATTTTGCCATATCCACCCCTATCTGCATCGTAATCTTTTCGAAATTCGTCACGAACCTAAAAAAACAAGAACAAGTTTCACAATAAAACAAGCGACCGAAAAAAGCTGTATTGCAGACACTTAAAGATAAATGAAGATGTCTAAGCGTTATTTAGTAAGAAAACAATTAAACATTATAAGACAAGTGACATTCTTCGGAAAAATATATCGAATAATAAGTAGTAGTTCAAATGATCATAGAAAAATTTGTAGAGTACCTGACCACCACTCTTTCCACGACCGTACTGCCGACCTTCGACAAATCCTGCATCCCAATCAGTTCGAATAATTCGATCGTCGAGACGACAATGATTGATATAGCGCATAGCCATTTCAGCACCTTCTCTATCCTCATATTCCACAAAACAAAAACCACACGGAGTCTTATCGAGACGATGCAGACCCATTATTACCCTACGCACCTCACCAGCCCGGCTAAATAACTCCCAAATTTGCTCCTCGCGCGTAAAAAATGATAAATTGCCCACATACAGAGTTGTAGACTTTAGAAGGTCCTTATTTATCTCGCGATTTGATGCCTGCAAGTGAACGTGCAATGAGAAAGAAATAACATTTTAAGTGCATTTATAGTGAAATAACATACACTATTTCGGCGATCCCTGTACGAAGTCTGATAAAATGACTCGTCTAAGACATCACAGAGAAACTTCGTTCTCGGCATACTAAATTAAGCCAAGCGCGTCAAGTCTAAATTTATAAACAAATAAATATCAAATTATACATAATTCTGCCTTCCATTTTCAAATATCGCCTTTTTCTTACTTACAATATTTGCGAGGAACATATACAAATTGATTAATTCAGTATAAAAATATTTAATTTATCGATTTTGCTTGATCGTTTGTTCGATCACGCAACAACCAACATTTATTTCGTTTCGTTCATTGAGCTTAACCTAATATTCCTTTTGGCTCAACAGAATGGGTTGACAGCTGTAATCTTTTCACTACTTTTAATTGTAAAGCTATGATGAGTTCAAACAAAATGATTACAATAATAAGTAATATTTCTTCTAAAATATTGGATTTCGTGTTTTTAGCTTTTCATTATTAATGTTTCAATTTGGGATGAGTTGTTCACATTAATTAAAGCAATATTGGTTTATTTTAAATACTCAATTATTTATTTTCTTTGTAATTGTCAAATGTTCAGCTGAAATGAATTTTTGGTTATTCTGCTACAAATTTATTCTATTTTCTGAACATGAGCATCTGCGAGATTTCTGTTTGGCAAGGCTATGAACCTCTTTCTGATATGATCCAAAAAGATTTTAAGCAGAATTATTTTTGAAATGGGACAAATCATATAAATGGTTGCAAATTTTACCTTGAAGGTGTTTTAATATCTAATCTTAGCGACGAAGCTTCAAAATAGACGCTATAAGGTTAATGAATATCTATATTTATTGTTATCAGAAAATCTGAATCGGTTCCATGAAAGTCATGTATTTAATCCATAAAAACAGAATATTCTAAATTTATTCTAATCGTTTCAAATTTTTTAACTCTTCTACTATATATAAATATAGCTCAACGAATTTAGCTAACGATGGATCAGATCAAGGATGGTCAATATACATTAACGATCTATGGATATCTGCGTATGCAGAAGTATTCTGAAGTAATCAATGTATTATTTCATCAGCGATTTATGACTCCGACATCGCGAGCAGCACTATCCCTACTGGCTTACTGTTATTTTCAAACACATGATTTTGTACGTGCATCCGATTGTTACGAACAGCTCACCCACATCTGTCCTAATAACGCCACATATCGTCTGCAATTCGCACATTGTCTGCATCGTGCTGGTCTTAATGACGCCGCCATGAAGATTGTCACTTCAATGGCCAGTACAGACACAGGATCAAACTTGGGAGATGAAGACCCTCGGCGAAATCAGATACAAGCTTTAAAGTTGCAAGCTGCAATTTGCTTTGATAACGGCGATGTTTCAGGTGCTTCTGCCTTAGTTCGGCAATGTTCGGACGAGGATCCGGATATCATTATCAATACTGGTTGCCTTCTCTATCAGGAAAATAAATACAAAGAAGCTTGCGCTCGATTTCTGCAAGCTCTCTCGGTAAATCCAAAGCTCTATACTACTTGCAGTTTCGTTTAAGTAATTAAGAAGGTTGATTTCATTTCTGTAGATTGTAGGATTTCAACCAGCCCTGGTTTATTATATAGCTCTGTGCTATTATCAAATGAAGCTATACACTCAGGCACTGAAACATATTGTAGACATTATTGAACACGGTATACACACCCATCCCGAGCTGGGCGTGGGTATGATAACAGATGGTGTAGGGGTTCGGAGTGTTGGAAATACGCCAACTTTGCATGAGACTGCTCTCGTAGAGGCTTTTAACCTTAAGGTAAGTAAAATTCGCCTTCCTTAGCAAGCATGCATATACTCATCGCAGGCAGCCATTGAGTTCAATTTGGGCAACACAATATCAGCCCGAGAGGCTCTGACTGACATGCCGCCGCGCTCAGAAGAGGAGTTAGACTATATATCCCTGCACAATCAGGCGATTATTATTGATATGGCAGTGGCTCCTACTGAGGGTTTTCATAAACTTCAATTCCTTCTGCAACAGCCAGTCTTCCCCAGAGAGGCCTTTGCCAACCTCCTTCTGCTCTACATTAAGTATCATTACTTTGACCTTGCAGCAGATGTTATTGCTGAAAATAATGACCTGGTCAATCAGTGTCTCACTTTTGAACTGCAAGAATTCATTGAGGCTGTTATTGTGTCTCAGGATGCACCTCAAGAGGCATATCAGTGAGTGTTATTAATGAGCGCCAATTTTCCTCATTCTGCTGTTGCATTTAACGAGCACTTTTGATCGTCCTAGCCGACTGGATAAAATGGCGCTCAGATACACTGAACGATTATGTCATCTCACCAAGCGTATTCAGGAGGCGAGGAAAGAAATGGACGAAGAGACATTGAAGGTGGCCTTGAGTGAGTATGAAATGGACTTTGAAAAATACATCCCTATTCTCATGCAGCAAGCCAAGATTTACTGGGACGCCAAAAATTATCGGCAAGTATGTCAAACACTTGTTGATTCATTTACAGTGGGCGATAAATAGACACTCATACTTCTGTTCACTAGGTAGAAAAGATACTACGAAAGTCGGCGGAATTTTGCAAAGATAATGAGACATGGATGTTGAATGTGGGGCATGTGCTTTTTATGTTGCAGCAGCAAAAGGAAGGAGAGGAGGGAACACGCCATGGCGACGCGAATTCATTCTATGAGCCGATCGTGCGCGGACATTTTGAGAATCTACTGGACGTGAGTGCAATTGTCGTCGCCAATCTTTGTGTGGTATACATCATGGCAGACGAGAACTCCGATGCCGAGAAGTTGATTCGAAAGTTAGAGAAGGAGGAAGAGGCTGCAGCATACGACGATGAGGAGTTAGATGGTGAGAAGATGAAGCCATTCCACGTCTGCATTGTCAATCTCGTTATTGGCACGCTTTACTGCACTCGTGGCAATTACGACTTCGGTATTACTCGTGTCATTCGCAGCCTTGAACCTTATCAAAAGAAACTTTGCACTGACACCTGGTAATCCACGCATAGAGATGATCAGCAATGACTCCCACGGTTGAGTAGTATAGTCAAATAGAACCTTTACAAGATCGAAGTGACCTTAATAGCTTATATCAGCATGGAGGTGATTTTAAACTTTTCTTTTGAACTAACTCTCACTTCTGCAATTTCACATTAGTGTTATGATCTAAGTCACTTTTAACATCAACACTATGAAAGTACGAAGAAATTTTATCTCCTTTAGTAATTATTCAGTTATTTAGTTAAATGAATTTATTTATTCTTTTTTCACTAAGTCATATTGTAGTATTTTGATTATTTAGGCACTACGCAAAGAGATGTTTACTCTCAATGATTGAGAATTTGGCGGCGCATACAATAATTGTTAAGGACTCTGTTCTTCTCGATTGCATCGAATTTTTGGAACACTGCGAAAGTAAAAGCATAATACAGATCTGTTGTTTAAAATCTGTCGAAAAACTTTTTAATTATGGTATTAATTTTTCGTTAGTCTATGGAAGAAACGTTAAAGTTTTGGCTGACCAGCCGCTCGAAGGAGAACATAGGCATTCGGGACAGAATACTATCACTTTCGAGGCTCGCCTACTCAAATTCCTCCTTTTGCAGATTTTGAACAATTGACGTATCATTATTTCAGAATCCATTTGTAACTTAGTATTTAGTAATATTTAAAACAAGTGCAATGGAGACTTGCTTTCAAATAGTTTCACTAAATTCTAATGGAGTTTTATGCTTATTATTGATACTGACTGAAAAATAAGTTGATTTGGGAAACTGATCATTACTTTTATTACAAAAATTTCTTCAAAATTGTTCCTATTTTCACAGTCATTCAGTAGAATAATAAAATTGTATTTTATACTTGTAAATGCACCAATCGTTTCTGATTAAATGATCTCCGCTCTAGTTAGTTCTTGTTGTGGTGTTAAGAATAAAACTATATAACTCTTTGATTTTCTCGCCGTTTGAAGAAACTAAATATATCCAGCCTACATGGTTCTGCCTACTCATAAATGTAATTTATTATGTTACCAACTCCAGAAGTCAGTGTTTTGTAATTTTCTACACAGCAGAGTTTCGTATGTTCCCCTAAGCTATGTAACAATGGCTTATGGGTTTTGCTAAACATTTTCACGGTTGACTCAATGCATATCAGTGCTCACTTAAGTAGTTGATTATGATTAAGTAGAAGCGATTTAATTCTTTTTAAATGCGTTTAGACAGAAATCGCATTTTCATTCCGAAGAAATTTTTTGAAACAATAAAGCTGAAAATAATGTAATTGCTTGGGAAATTGCACTCAGCATTGGCATAATCATGCAAATGAATAGGATCATCATTCATAATCGCCTTCTTCTATAACTGGTCGCATAGGTTACACTGTAACACTTAAATTTATCAAATAAGGGTTATTTTAAGTCTTATAACACATACTGAAAATCAGGAGGCAATATTTCGTTAATAAATAGCTAATGACCTTGGCTGTATTTAAAATCTTTCCTGTAGTTTTCGGTGTAAGTCCAGCTGAACTTAGATGGGAAGGTTAAGGTCAAATAAACGTTTCGTTTATTATATTTAAGAGTACAAGAAGGGAAGTGATTGGGTAGAGTTTTAATCGCACGATAAGGGTTTAGGACGCACTCGCACACGGGTTAGGGAGATGGAGGCCGAGACAGAAGGGAGCATTTGTCACCATGCCAATACGCCGTCTCATAGCCTGTTCAGGCAGTCAGACCTTTCTGCTCTTCGCAGATTGTCGTCTTGCTGGTTGGCTCTTCCTCTGTCGCCTTCATTGGTTCGTTCCGTGGAGTGGCTTGTGATTGGTAATACGCAAAAGATAGGACGATATGATTGGTTAATTTGGCTTTGGTTTCGGTTTCGCCGCCATTAATGGCGGCGCTTTTTACTTCTTATATTACGCGACGTCCGTTATTGGCGGTTCTCAGAAACATGCACAGGCCTTCAATAAGATTCACAAAAGTAAACGTCTCTCTGTACCGTAAAAAGCAGATTTCATTTTTGTATATATAAACCGTGATTTGAATGAAAAGATCCTACTTAATTACTTTGCAAAAGAGTAGTACCTACTAACTTTCAAACTCGATATCTTCGATTTTATTGGTATCTGTGGAAGGATACTTTTTATTCTTTATTATTTTGATTTCAAGCGCAATGAATGCCATTTTGTATACGATTTCTAAATTCGGGTAGGTAGTATCGCCTCTCGGCATTTGTGCTTTGAAGTATTTTCTGCTCTTTCTAATAGTGCTTCTGAAACATGATATTGCATCCGGTGGGTCTATAGTTTTGTTGTTTTGAAATACTGATTCTACAGATAACGCTCCTCTGTGATTGTGTCATTATTTTATTTCGTTGTCGTTAGCTCTTCATAAATGGAGAATTTGTGGAGAGTGCGTCGGGAGGCGCATTTCCGGTCACTAATCCGGCGACGGAGGAGGAGGTGTGCCGGGTGTCGGAGGGTGGCGCTGCGGATATCGATGCAGCGGTGCAGGCAGCTCGTGCAGCCTTCCAACGTGACAGTGTCTGGCGCACCATGGATGCTTCCCAACGTGGTCGCCTTCTCTATTGCCTCGCTGACGCCCTCCAACAACACTCAGAAGAATTCGCTGCATTGGAGGCTCTCGACGCCGGTAAACCCCTCGAATCCGCCCGTGGCGATGTCGATTTTGCTGTTGCCACACTGCGCTACTTCGCCGGCTATGCTGACAAATTCCACGGACAGGTTTATCATTGTCACATTGATAAGAGCAAAGTGGCTTTACGATGGATTGGTTAATGTTTTCTCCTCTTAAGGTGATACCTTGCAACGGGGATGTGGTGTGTTACACTCGACGGGAGCCTGTGGGAGTGGTTGGTGCAATCATTCCTTGGAATTATCCCCTGGATCTGATAGTGCAGAAAGTGGCTCCGGCGCTGGCGATGGGCTGCTGTCTCGTTGTCAAACCTGCCGAAGAAACGCCCCTCTCCGCTCTTCTTCTCGCTCACCTCATCTCCCAAGTTGGCAAGTTGCACTTCAGGAATGATAACAGTGCTTACACTTTTTGGTTGTTTTCGCTCAGCCGATTTTTGTTCTCACTCTCCCTATGGGTGCTTGTATTGACTCGTAGCTGAAATATAGATGTTCCATTTAATGTCAGTACCTTTTAGGATAACTTGGTTACTTTAGTTTGTACACTTTTATCTTTGGCTTGGAACTCATCTGAGAAATAGTTCTACTATTCATCTCTGGAAAGAAGCCCAAATTTGTCTTTCCTGAGTAATAGCGAATTTACTTTGAGGGAAGTTATTTATGTTAGTTAGGGACTGGCCATTTAGAGTAGCGACAAGTCGAGTTAGAGACCTAATGAAGTTAAGTCAATTACTAGAATAAGAAATCAGATAAGGCGCCATTTACCTTGGAATCACAAAAGTTTTTTCTCTTGCAGGCATTCCACCTGGTGTGGTGAACGTGGTGCCGGGATACGGGAAGACAGCCGGTGCTGCACTTGCCAATCACCCTGGAGTTAATGCAGTGACTTTCACAGGAAGCACCGCTGTTGGTCGCTCCATCATGACTGCGGCAGCCACCACGTTCAAACGCATCAACCTCGAACTCGGCGGCAAATCAGCGTTGATCATTTTTGCTGATGCCCCCGATTGTAAGTTGTCTTTCTTCTTCTTTCCTAAGGTTTTACATTCATCTCACACCACTACCTCCTTGCGTGTGTTTGTTAGTGGACAAGGCGGCGGAGGTGGCGTTTGAGGAGGTGATGGGAAACGCCGGTCAATGCTGTGTCGCCGCAACACGCACCTTTGTTGAGGCTGCCATTTATGAGCAGATGGTGGAGCGCTTTCGAAAACTCGCTCAAAAGCGCGTTCTCGGTGATCCCTTTCAGCCCGGCGTCCAACAGGGTCCCCAGGTACTCTTCTTTCCTCTCATCCTGTTATTTGGGTGAAATCGTCAAGCCCGGAAGAAATGAAACTAATTGTAAAATATCACTTAACTGGACCAAAGGTAGTAAAGTTAGATACTCCGAGATTTACTACTTATGACCTACTAAGTAATTAGCAATCTCGTAGCGATATGATTCGCCATCAGACGAATGTTAATTGGTTTGTAAAACAGTATTATAAAAACGCAGAGGTACCAACTGTAGGTCCTAATTTGCGCTTTAGCTGGACTGGATACTCCTATTTTATTAAGCCATGCATTCGTAACATGAGTTATAGGGAACTGGTTGGTTTCAGGACCAGCTTTCTTCCCTTTTTTACAATTTATTTAATATTGAATGCTATATGTCTAATTTGCATGAATAATTCTTCCCCTCGACGTGTGTCCTTCTTCCTCTTCTCTGCCGGATAGATAAACAAGGCACAGATGGAGGCGGTATTGAAGTACATTGCTTCAGGCGTGGAGGAGGGTGCTCGGCTGGTTGCTGGAGGAAGGCGGATGAAAGGTAGAGCGGGCTACTTCATAGAGCCGACTGTGTTCGCAGATGTGAACGACGAAATGAGAGTCGTGCGGGAGGAAATATTCGGTCCAGTGCAGGTGGTGCTACGCTTCACTGACGTGGATGAGGTGGTGCGACGGGCCAATGCCTCTCACTACGGTCTCGGCGGAGGTGTCTTCTCAGGAGACGCGGACAAGGCTCTTCGCGTTGCCCAGGCCCTCGAAGTCGGCACTGTCTGGATTAACAGCTACAACACTTCGCCTCCAATGCAGCCATTCGGAGGTTACAAGCACTCGGGGATTGGTCGTGAACAGTGAGTCATCTGTTGTTCACCTCTCATGTTTGCTAACCGATTGATTTTCTTTCTATTCTTTTTATAGGGGCAAAGAGGGACTGAGATTCTTCACTGAAGTTAAGTCAATCTCTATGCCCATTTCTAAGAAGAATTCTTAAATTTGCTCTCTACATACATTATCGTTCGCGTTTCAGCCTTTGCACTACAAAATTTTCATTAATAAATTGTTCATTCGACCATGTCTGCTAACTCTCACTTTTGTGGATGGTCGAATTGTACTACTAATATATATCCTCTATTTCTTTTTACCCTCGCGTCGATGATTTCCTTATAATGTCTACTTGCTGCTGCTGTGCTCATTAGCCTATGGCTAATATACGGGAGAGCAGATCCCCAGCGCGTATGATTCATCCGGATCTTAAGACAATAAAACCGTTAGTAAAAAAACCCCCTTGCAATCTTCAAATTGACGTAGAACTTCCCACCGCTCATTCTATTTCTGTATCCAGACCGACGAAGTGGCACTGGGATAAAAAATAAGAGTTAAAGTTGTGGCGTCTATTGTTGTGAATTGTACAAGAACATCTTTCGGTTGAATGGAAAGGTGAATAAAATATTTTTATTATACGAAGAGTTATTTTTTTATTATTACACAACATTGCTTTGATGTGGGTGTAAGGCTCAAAACTGCAAACTAATTACATGGTTCAGTTTTGTTAATAGATTTGTTTATAGTAGTCGAGATGGTTGGGATCGGTGTTTGTTATTGTTTCTTTGAGATTTCCGTAATCGACCACAATGGTCGTCACTGATTTCTGATCTCAAAGTGTCCAGCGGAAGTGACTGTGGGGAGGACGAATAGAAAGAACAGAATCAATACCCACATTCTGTAGAGAAATCTCCACATTCCTTAAACCGTAGTATGGTTTGCTCTATTCCATCTAGGGAAATTCCCCACCTGTGTTTGAAGGTGTTTTTTCTTAAATATTGATGAATAACCATTTTTAACGCAGTAATAACTAGATATTGATTCTTTTCTGCCTATTCTAGTCTTCCACTCATTACTGCGATTAGCTGTTGATTTTCTACACCTGAATGGTAAACTGAAATAGAGAAAGTGGAATTAACAGCCGACAGGAAGAGGTGGACTGACTCCTTAAAACGAATGAATAGAAGCAGATTGAGAGGATCAGAGAATCGTCGGTAATGATACACCCACTGATGTTGTACAACAGTATCCACGAATAGTGGTCGTTTGATAGGGATACATTTTTATAAAGCCTCGCGAGTTCTTATCCCACTGGGATGCCCTACGGTTGCGATTGCATCGGGTAACTACCGTAAGAATGAACAAGTCCTTGGATCACTGTGATCACTACTGTAAATGCAATGTTGGCGGTGATTAATGTTATTCGATTAAGATTACATTTAACAAATTTTTATAATAACTTGATTTGTCTAATAATTGAGATACCATCGTTCCAATTTCATGATGGTGTTGTTGAGAGCTCTTTCTTGTCTGTCGTTCAAAGTTGTTTGTGGTTCATGGAAAAGGAGTCTTTCTTTTTAAGAGGTACTTGTAGCAATAAATGTATATAGTTCGAAAGACAAGCAGGAGTAATACCTGTAAAAGAGAATATCCATGATAATAATATCAAAGGAGAAGGAATAGTTAATTGTTAATATAATGTTATTGGGAAATTGTGCTACAGGCTCGTCCACACTCGAAATTTACTTATTCATTGACTGCTCCCCTTGTTTTCTACCCATTCAATCCTGACGTAAACGTTTGAATGAAAGGCAAATTATTATTATATTACGGTGACAAATAATGAAGTACCAACACAGATCCATGAACCAGGCCTTCTCAAGTTAAAAGTATTTTAATTGCCAAAGATCTAGAACAGTTGAAGCGACATGAGTCAGTTACAATGAATAACATTATTTGTTAGACTTTTCACGACGAGGAGGACAGCTGTAGAAAAAAACTCGAATAAATAAAATGCGCGGTTAAGTGAAACGGACTGCAGTTAGTTGTTTAGCATTAAAGACTTTTTTCATTGACTTATTGAATTAGGATGCTAAACATTCATTTAAATGAAGTAATATTTGCTTAGTTTTGAGCATAAGCCAATGATTTTAAAATCATGTCGCAGACTGCTATTTTTATCAGAATTGGAACTCAAATCACTTGAAACTAGGATAAAATGGGTGAATAACACTGCTTAATTTGAAAAGTCCATTAATAAAATAGGAGGAACAGTAAGATAAATAAAAATGAGATGTTTCTAAAGCTAAGATAGTGGTAGCAAAAAGTTGATCAAATCTGGATTAAATATTCGAATTCAATACAAATTGCTGTCTAAATGATTTTTGCTAAAATCTAAGAAATTTCATCAACTCAAAAATATCTCCTGTCCGAGTCATAAGTGTTAGAAAAATCCGCTGTATGCATCCTGTTCAGGGAATTTACTGAGATGCAAAATTTAATCACCAAAATTTAAGTTATTGAATGCATGGATAAATACTGATTCAGTGCTTAGATTTTTACTTATTCATTTAAGAGGATTTGTAATACATTTACTCGCAACCTGTGTCGCATAATCCATGTATTCAGAAGAAATCGTCCTGTATTGTAGGATGGGGCGAAAAAATAGAGCTATAACGAGCATGGATATTTTTCTATATCATGCTTAAGATACGATTCAAATATTCTAAAATATTGAAAAATTAAATTAAAAATTTTGCAAAAACAATCTTTATGATAATCGATTGATTTTATCATATTTTCTGGAAGAACTAGCTGCTCTGATTTTAGCCTGCGGTTTTGACCTTTATTTCTATATGGAAATTTGCCTGTGGTTTCATTGTAGGTTAATTTTTATATTTATTTGATCTGTAATATATATTTAATAAAGTTCATTTTTACAGATGACTAGGAAAAAGTTTGTGCCTCTTTTCAGCGAGAGTGGAGCTGGAAATCGTATGGTTGTGCTCCTACCTGGTCGCCATCCATGTCAATGTCTAGCAGTTCGTCATCGTCTCGTAGGTAACTGCACCAGCTGCGGTCGTATAGTTTGTGAGCAGGAGGGATCGGGGAGCTGCTACTTTTGTGGTAATTTAGTGTTGTCTGCAGAAGACAGAAAATATGCAGAAATGAATACTAATGCTGCACGCAAACATATCTCACGAATTCGGTCGATACCCTGGGCTCCTGGAGTACAGCCACCTCCTTGGACCATCACACGAAAGCTCCGTCGGCGTTACGGCAATCGATTGAGGGGTAGAACAGCGGAGGAAGAGGGAGAAGCGGTTGATGATGCACACGAAAACTCAGTAAATGAATTAGAACCTGAGGAGGAAGAAGAATGGAACGAAGCGGAGGCAGAAATTGACTCTCCTTCGGATATTGATGCTCAAGCTCGTCTGGTTGAAGGTGCGTTCTTTTGATGCTTATATAATGATGATGGTTTAGGGTTAGTGAAAGCTTTAGTACAACGTGATCGCCTCCTTCACTTCGACGCGACCACAGTGAAGCGAACGCGGGTCATCGATGACGAAGTGGACTACTTTGTGAGTGAAGGGGGTGGAGGCGGAGCGGCTCTTTGGCTTGATCCGCAGACCCGAGCTCGTGTCGCTCGACGCGTAGAGGAGTTGAGGGCTCAACGGCGCGCTCTTCGCTCTCAGGCAGCCACGGCACTCACCATCAATTTCACTAACATGACTGTCTCTGAAGAGGTAGTGCTTGCATTTGCACTCTGGCTATTAACTCGTCCTCTGTGTGTTCCTTTCCACTTTCCTTTCTCTTTTAGCATACTTGCTCTGCGCAGGTTCTTCCCACCGAGGAAGATTTAGCACTTCTGGCTCCATCTGCCACTGAAAAATCAAACCCTATGGGAATTTCTGACCCTTTCCTAAATGTCTCAGTTCCCCAGGTAGGTAATTCCTCTTATTAGTCCCCTCACTCCCCTTAGTTTATACCACCGCCGGGTGGTTCCGCCCTCACAGAGGGGCGAGTTCGAGACGCGAAGAGGCAGCAGCAGCAACAGCAACAACGGTCTCGAGTCCAAGATACCGCCCAGCAGAAGATCGAAGATCGAGGATTCTGTCTCTCCATGCATCAGCCTTGGGCTTCACTTCTTGTCCGTGGCGTGAAAATGTAGTGTTCCTTCTTTTCTCTTCACTTACACCCTTCAATTTAATTCCTGTTACCAACACCCCTTTCTTTCGTGAGCAGTCATGAGGGTCGATCGTGGTATTCGGCGCATCGAGGACCCCTTTGGATTGCTGCGGCGGCCAAGAACCCCGACGAGGAGGAGGTGCGTGCCATCGAAGCCGATTACCTACGTCGCCGTGGTGAGTTTTTATTATCCAATCGCTATATTCTGCCATTCTCGCCTCGGACCCGACAATATGTGTGGGTGTGTTTCAGGTGCAAAACAAGTGGATTTCCCCACCTCCTACCCCACTGGTGTCCTTGTGGGCTGCGTCAATGTGGACGAAGTTCTGCCTCAGAAGGAATACCGATTGAAGGTGCGCCGCCTCATCCATATATGTGCATTTAACTCACTTTTATTTTTTGTTTATCGTCTTTTTTACCTACTCTCAGTTCCCTGACGGAGAATCGGAGAGTCCTTATGTCTTTGTGTGCTCTGATCCCCGGGAGCTTCTCATCAAGCTACCAATGAGCGGACAACACAAAATTTGTGTGTTTTTGTCTTTTTTGATTAACAAATTGCTATTATCTAATCGCTTTTCCTTTTCACTATCGTCATCATATAGACCGAATGGACCCACACATTCATGCGGCTGCGAAGGAAAATCTCACGTAAAGTGATGTCCCGGTCTTTCGTTGAGGGTCGCTTCTGATTGATATTTCTTTTTCTTACTATATGCCGCTTGT
>CAADRB010000110.1:12519-38180 GCA_900708905.1 Hymenolepis diminuta
AAAATATTTAAAATAACTTTTCTACATTCGATATGCACTTCACAATCTCTCCTTCGTTCCAGTTCATTACCCTTACACAAGTTAAATATCTGCTTGTAACTATGTCTGATTACGCCTCGAGTATGTAGGTGGAATTTGCTAAATTGACACAGATTTTGGGCACTTCACTGACTATTGTATGAAAATTGCGGGTCTTTGAATTCAGTTGCTTACAATTTTGAATTAAATTCCCATTGTATGCTACTTGTTCCCTATCACCCAATTTTATGGACACTAACACTGGCTTTAGGCCATTCAGTTCACTCCATGTACACCGATGACCTCTGACCTACCAGACGTGTGGCCAAACAGCATACTTCTACTCGCCTCTTAAATCTTATGCCTCTTCGATTGCTTTACTATGCTCCTATTGGGAGCACAAACTCTATTAATCCGGTCTTAAGCCTCAGTGAGAGGCGCGCTTACATGTAATAATTGTGCCCTTTTATAGATACAGCATCACCTACCTGGAGAGATCTGAAGTTATTGAAATGATCCCATAGGCGAGTGATATCAGTCATAAACAGACAATCGGTATCCATCATTATGATCTGTTATTAGAATACAAAGATTATTTGAGGGGGGGAAGGGGGTATCATCAAGTGCATAAAACTTAGGAATGGGCATGTTTTACCTTGGAGACGGTGTAATTGAGGATAGCTGGGGCGTACATTTTCATTGTCGATATTTTTGTTGCTGGGTGGTGACTTCTCAACCACCCAGATATGGCCTGTCATTATCAAGGTGACAATAAATAATAAGGAGGTGTTCATGTGTATTCAAAATAAAAACATTTTAATTAGATTTCCATTTGGCCAAAACTCAGCGAGCTCCGACGTGTTAAGATCATGCAAACCCTTGTTTCAATGGACTAAATAAGGGTGGTTCAACTGTATGCAAAATTACACAAATATGCCAAATGAGGTTCCTTTTTAAGGAATGAATGCAATAAAAGTAAATAATTTGAAAGACTGGAGAATCTACCTGAAACGGTTCAGCTGCGTAGAAGGTGAAACGCAACTTATTGATACGCCAACTTGCAAGAATCCCTTCAAGAATATATTTCGTCGCACTGTCCGCGAGAAGATGAAGATGGATGGGGGCTGCATTCTCTCCCCCCTCTTCAAAATGATGCCAAATTAAACTCTTTAGAAATATGTTGTGTAGCATCCGCTTCACCTTCATGTGGTTGTGTGCGTTCATTATTCCACTGGTTTATACAGGTAAATGATAATATATGCATGAGATGTGGCTGCTCGTAAAGGATTACCTGAATGCATCCGTTGCCATGTCGTTCTTTTCTGAACCACATTCTCTGAAATGTGTATTTCATCAAAATTCAAACACTCATCACTCGTCAGTTAGGATTTCTGCACTTTCATATGAAAACTATGCTTACAGAATATTCGTTACCCATTTTGGTGTTAAATCGTCTCTCCTCAGAATTGTGCGCGCATTCATCCTCTTTCAAATAGTTCCGATTAAAACAAAATCCTCTATTTATCAACTTCAAAATTACAAATAATTCATTCTTTTGTCATTCATCTTTTGTATATTTGTTTTTTATTTTATTAACATCCTCCGGAGTTTTATCCTTTTAAATTAATAATCGGAAACGCACGACAGAAGCCTTTGATTTATCAAAATGCATTGATTTCCTCCCCCACACTCCTTTTCAAGATATTCCGGAACCTGTGGAATGTCGACTAAACTATAATTAACTTCTCATATGGTGATTTCTCACATCGACTGAGTGGTTTTAGACTATTTATATTTTATGAAAGAATGTCAGTAAATGGGAGTTTTATTTTCAGTGTAGAAATATCAATGGGTTTAGCTCAGTTGTATTTCGTCTCAGAAGTGTGAGAAGAAGTTGTTTAAATTGAAAGATTTTCATTTGAAAAGAAGAAACTCTTCTCCGTTAACTATTTTTCACTGGAAGTGCAGTGGTTATCGAACTTCATTGGCCATTAAAAGTCCAGAGAGTTGATTTTTCAATCCTAGAACCAATAGAACTAGAAAGCATTTATATTTTACCGAATCCCTCCTATAGTTTCACCAAATCATCTCATATTATTCAAATCCAATGGCGGATTTGAGGAGAGCTTTTGGTACTTTATTAAGATGAGCTGCTCCTGTTCCAAATCTTGATACCCTTCTATGCCCGTTTAAATTCAACTGTTCAATTTTTATAATTAAATTTTCCGGATAGCCTAAAAGTTCATGACCTATTGTAAGACAGCCGATCTAACCAGAGCGTAAAAATGGCAAAGGCTAGCGATTCAGAGTAAATTATCTTTGGAGGTTATCTTATCGTAAAAAAAAATATTTTTTACCAATTTAACCTGAATGATCAAGACGAGCTCACTCTAAACTTGTGGTACATTTGATTATTTATTAGGGAACCGATTTTAACGAACCTGATCGAAGCTTAAATGTTCCATCCATCCTGTTCTAGCTTGTTAATAATTGATGATGGTACACAGAAGTGGAATCTCATCCCTACTGTATTATTTCTGGCTGTAAAAGTTCTCCTACGTTCTCATTCCAGAGAAGTAAATTTGTTTTCTTTGCTTTACAGGACTTTTGCCTCATTCCGATTTCACCACTATGAATCTGGGCATCTAGCGCTCTTGGAATATTAGTCTAGTTCATACTGCAATTTTGACGTTTGTTTATATTAATAATGGTGACTGGACTTAGTTTTCCCGAAATACAAGCCAATTATAGCACACCACGATTATTCCTTCAACAGAAATTTGAAGCTAATGATAGGTTATAAAATTTAATTTTGAATAGAAGCCATCTTCTACGTTAACCTTGAATTTATTCGCTTCCAAAAATCATTATATGCACAGTGCCACCCACGTTTTGAATTATTTTTGGGTATTTTTAATTTTTAATTCTTTCCGGAAACTGGTATGCATTATTGACTGCTCGTGTACAGTAGTTTTTGTTTATTTTCTTCTAACTTTATCACTCCCACAAACTTATTTTTCCCTTTCGTCAAAAATAACCAAGATAAATTCGGCAAGAATCAAGCTTTTTGTGTGTAATCTGGTTTGTAGCGGATAAATTTCGGTAATCTTCTTAGAAGTTCGACTAGTTGCTAATATATACAAATAGTCTCTCTAGAATAAATTTGTCCCCAAAATTGGCTAAACTATGCACAAAGGAGAAAGAACGAAGAATGTACTGAGTAGAGAGTATTTATTGCTCAACTATGGCTCGCTGCCAAAAGCTTAACCATTAAATGCAATCAGCGCTACGCTGATTGGCTGGAAAGGCCTCTGAACGCACGTCCGCGCTTGCTTGCTACGCAATCGGTTACGCACTCGCACTTTCCAGAATGTTCTAGTGCATGTGAGGTTACATTAATCACTCTTGGTAGTGTTGTGAACTTCACAGATTACACGGTCTGTTCGTTCATTTGTTTTTTTCTTTATCTTTTTATTCTTCTTCAATTCTTACTCTGTGTGACTAGTTTTATCAATTGTTAAGAATTTCACCTCAAATTTAAACCCAGTTTCATGAAATATATCATCTAGTAAAATTTGTTGGTTTTCCTAAACTCTGCTATTTGAATCACCTTTGAGCATGACAATAAAAACAATTCTTAGTCATCACCCTATAACTTAAATTACATATTTACGCAAACCTTTAAACTAAGAAATAGAAGGGTGTAAACCCTTTCTTGCTAAGTTGGAATCATTGCTAATTACCTTTATCTGAATTTTTAGAATGACATTTTCTATTAGAATAATTGAAAACCTTGAATTTAAAAATCTTACCATCAAGTTTTAACAGATATCGTAATAGAAAGAGGTGATAAATAGTCGTTAATTTAACTTAAGTGTGCTAGTGACATTCCAGTTAAGCTTTTCGGCAACGAAGTTAGAGATCACAGGCTCAATGTTCTTCGTGGCACACCCAGTGATGTGGATGATCAACCCAACTGGTTAATTTCGATCAACAAAAAAAGTAATAGAATGCAAATTTTTCACCAAAGGAGCACCATGGCCTGAGTGTTGTAAAACGCTTTCCTGAAAGAGAGTTAAGAACAGTTAAGGGAAAACTCATCGTTAACTATGACTGACTGGCTTTAGACTTCTCGTGTTGAGAGAGCAATTCTTTTTAATATATTTCTTTCTAACACTATTTCCGACGATGATTCATGAATTCCTTCCTGACAGAGACGATAAAATAAATTTTCTCCCAACAAAGTAGTTGTCACTGACTCCTATCCCCATTATTTCTCCCTATTTATTTAATGACCCGATATATTTAAGTAGTTACTTGTATAACTAAAAAATAAAAATAACTCATTTATTTTCACGCGAACCATAAGATAAAGTACTGACTAATCTGAAATTCAAATTCTTTCTCCCAATATTATTTCCTCCCACGCAATTTTCATAGTTCGAGAGCAGTAGAATATCGTAAAAAAGTTAAACTGGCCCTACTTATCTCATTTTCTAAAATCCATATTATATCTATTCATACATACTTTGTTTTCAAGAAAGGATTATTTATTTAATATTTTCGCATATTTATTTGAAATAAAGTAATATTTCGAATAGAAATCTATGCTAAGATCCCTCAAATTTCCCTAAATTATTAGAGGAGGAAAAAAGAAAACAAAAATAGCAAATCAGAATAATCCTGCCACTGAGCACTTCAACTGAGAAATTTGTTCAAACGAAATGGCTTTCCTCAGCATTAAAATAAAATTTGTTGGATTTATTCCACCATTGGAAGGCATTATATATTGTTAACTCCTGTTTGGTGTTTAATTAGAGAGTTGTCATACAAGATAACGCTTTCATTCTGGTCATCAAGGAATTAGCCGAATGAAAACTTTAGTTAGAATATTGAACTGGCAGAGACGAAAACATTGGAGTGCTTCTCCAAGCATCTTTCAAATGTCATACTGCTACCAAAAGTCCATCACGTATGAACCCAATGCCATGATCCCAACAAAGGCACTTTGAAGTAGAGTGCACGTTCTATTAATGGCGTATTGGCGTATCACACACCAATTGAGCAATACTGTAGAGACGATCAATAATCTGAATAGTTTTTTCACTACACGGAGATTCCCTGTGGCTGTTGTGTAGGGCAATGGAACAGAATTCACTTCATCAAAATTCAAAGAATATTCTAGACAACGAAATTTTGATTCCATCTGAGCACTTCCATATCATTTCCAATCCAACGGCCTCAAAGAGCAGTTTGACGATACATTGAAAAGGACCCTGCTAAAGGAAACATGAGAGGAAAAAGGAACAGAAGAAATGAAACGAAAATTCCTATTGGGCATTTTTCATAAAAGTATGCTTTAGACTTTGACTTTTACTAATAAAGTATCCCATACATAAGATGCTTCCAATGATTCAGAAGTGAATTTCGTGCTGAGATTAATTAACCCGATGAATAGTCCATAAAATTCAGTTTTCATTTGGTCTTATAACTCATTTCAAGATACTTCCTTAAAGATCGGTTGGAGTGAAGTTGTAAGGACATCATAAGGATTCGAATAAAGATTACGAATAGCACTCTACAAATGTAAAAATGTGGAAGTAAAATCGTAATCATTTGCGAGATCTATTTAATTTTTGTCCACTATTATCATTTTTATGATATGTAATTTATCACTATTAGTTCATTTTCAAACTATAAATATAATAAAATTACAATTATTGTGGGCATCAATTCATTGAGGTCTGAATTGGGAAATTTGTATACAAAATAAAATTATTCCTAGTTAAAGACATTAGGTATAATTCGTTTGAAAGAGTTTGAGACTCTTTTATGGGAATGAAAAATTCCAAACGAATTCTGACTATGAGCAAAATACAGAACAGAGGACGTATATGAGGCCAAGTGATATATAATTGAAAACTGTAATCATTTTCATCAGCGAAAGTCGCTGTTGTCACTAATCTGCTAAACACCGAAGTGTGACTTGATGCCAAAGTTATCAATTCCAAAGATTCAGTTGAGTCGAGTTTAATTTGCATTAACAAACACACACTAACAAACACATTACTTTTAATTAATTATTCCGATTATATTTAATATCATCTACAGTAACGTGTGTGCCATAAGTTTGGAAAGGTAAGGTAGCTAAAATTTAAAGAAATCGGCGAAGTCTATGCGTCACAAAATGTTATATTGCATGTAAGTTTAATTCATTTTCTAGTCCATGCTATCAATATATGAAAGATAAATATGTGAGATGGCATTCAAGTTTTCGAAAGGAAAATTATATTTGACCTGATAAAGTTTACTTGAAAATTCAAGAATATATAAGAGATGCATAGCATTGCCGGGAAATTACTATATTCGAGTACTAATGAGCTCAAATAACGCACTTTAAATATGGTTAATATTTGATAAATAATGTATAAAATTTGCGAATATATTTACCAAAAGCGGAAAATATTTTTGTTCCCATTCAGTCATTAAATTAACAAAACATATTTTCCAAACATACTAGATAGATTCCTGTTTTCTAAGAAAGAAGATGAAAAATAAATATTTGAATAACAGAAGGAGGAATAAAAATTTTTATGTAATGCTAATTTAAGTGGCAAACCATGTAAAAAATATAGATTTGATCAGCAAAAAATGATTTATGAATGTATGAAATTTTTTATAATGCTCTTCTGTTGTCCATAAATACAGGAATTTCGTTTAACTTAATAACATGCATACTAAGACGCCATTTTATTTCCATAACAACGTATGAAATTGTGTTCTAATTTAATATAAATTGTATATTTCTTCTTTACTTAGAAACTTCTACGTTTTATATTACATATATCCGTTGAGTATTTAATAGTAAATAAGTTCATTTATTAGATTTTACCTGTTAATGCTTTTTTGATATTTTGTAGGTTTTGCATGTTATCACAAGCGGACGGTTGTTACAGTTTCGTCGTGCGCCTGACGTCGTAGTGATTATTGAAGCTGTCTGCGATATCGGTGGATTGTCATCACATTCTGCGTTTGTTTTATCAACGCAGTTATGTCACATAAAGTGGAACTTATAGATAGAAGACGTAATTTCGTTGATTTCTCCGAAGAATCAAATATGAAACATCGAAGGTAAGTGTAAGCACATGGGACGCCATATTGCATTACTATTTTTTTATTTGACATGTGGTTAACACTCTACCTGCTCACTAGCAACTTGTTGATTGTTCTCTTAGTAGTATCTGGTTTTTATTTGCAGAACTAATATTTCCGAACTTTCTAAATCTGGACAAGTTGAAAATGAGAAGCGCGTGCGGCGCGAGATTGCAAACCATAATGAAAGGCGCCGCATGCAAAGTATAAATGCCGGTTTTGAACATCTTAGAGGTCTTCTGCCTCCTACTCAAGATGGTGAGAAGTTAAGCAAAGTAAGTGTTATTTTTTTAACATTTATTGTTTATAGGCGTCCATTCTGCAACAGACAGCTAAGCTTATAACAAGCTTGCATGCAAAAATTAGTGCACTTGAACAAGAATTAGAAATATACCGGCGCTCTGGCTTACCTCCATCATCTGTACTAGCTGACATAACAGAAGAAGTTGCTACTGGCTTCCCAAGGAAACGACGTGCAGATGATCAAAGTAAGTTATTTTATTTGCAAATATATTTCTACTTAGGTAAATCTCCTGATTCTCTAAGATTGGGCAAGTCGGATGTTGAAACGTCGATTTTAGACCTTGATGACGGTAATGTCTCTGGCAGATCATCTGATTGCTATGATGGCAATTTCGGGTGCTCTCCCTCATCTATTACACGTTTGTCGCAGTTTCCTCCTGTCTCAAACCCGGAGAGTTCTGTTAATGCAAATCCTCGTTTGGAACATTTGGTAATGGCCATTGAACAAATTGAAGGTCCACCAGGAAATGCTTCTTCGCAGTTGATTGAAAAACCTATCTCAAGAATTGATCCCTATGTTTACGCTCCTCAAGCACAGACTGTCTACTATAAATTTTCCGATCCTGTAATTGAAACGAGACCGTCTTTTACTTATAGTTTGAATTCGAGCGATTTTGTTCATTCAAAACAAAGCATCAATTCATTCGCCGAAGAATTTGTTCTAACTTCCCCACAGTCAAATTTGACTCCCACTATTGTTTCTGCATGTGAAGATAAATCTGTTAAAGATGTGTCCACTGACGTCTATCATCCCGTCGCTAAAATGCTCCATCGTCCTATTCCACATAAATATCTCCATCGTCCCCAAGTCGTAGTTAACAATTCTCATTAATTTCAGCGCAGATACGTTATTTCTCGCAGCTTCCGGCGCTCTCTGATGGTTTGCTGTATTGTACATATTATGTTCGAATCCCTGTCTTATTGTTTTCTTACCTACGTATGCGGTTTTATAGATCGTCACGACTCGGTTGAGTTGTATGACCCCAGTAGGTTGAATTTTTCGCCGTTTGCTGGCGTTTCATTTGTACATTGATGCTTCTCAACTGGCCCCATATCCTTTAACACTCCTTTATTGGTGTTCTGGACCCGCTAATACAGCTATATAGTTCTTTTCTACCCAATCTCTCGACTTCGGTCAAGATAGCTTCCTTTTAAACAATGATTTGTTTTCTTCCTGGATTAAAAAAATGTCGATCAAAATTTCCCTTTGTGCTTATTTCAGGGTCGGTGGGACTGATTTGGGTCGGGGTTGTGTACTTTGCGTGCCATCGTTATTCCATCAGCTGATTTATGCGCTAATTATAGTTTGTCTCACGGTACCCACCATATGATCTTGTCAAAGATTTTACGTAATATACTATTCTCATTGGCAGTGTTCGATTTAGGACGATTGTTGTAAATCGCCTTGATTGACAAATATGCACGCCCTACCATTTATCCATTGGATAATTCGAGTTAGAATTGTAATCATCCTACCTGTAGCTGCTTAAGCTCCCGGTCGAAGTGGTAGATTTACATGTTTAAACTTATATTAGGTTTAAAAATCATATTGGGGCTGTTCAGGGTTTATTAGGTGGGGGAGATAGTTTACATCTAAGATGGTCTACCAAATTTGTGCTGGAAGATACTCTGCTGATTCGTGTATTCTTTTTAACTGCTTAATTAATCGATTCTATCAGCTTAATTGGTGTTGAATACCGATGAATAAGAAAGGAGCTAGTGAAGAGAAGTTGAATATTGCATATTTATCATCTTGATAGCACCTGTAGCAAAGGGAAGCTGAAAGATTGGTCCATCCCCGCACTAATAAATTTGCACGAAGCACTCTTACTGAGAAAATATATAATTTGCAAACAGTTATTAATTTTTCTCCCAGGGATGTTTAGTTAGCACTGTTATACTAATCGTAAATGTCCTTGAAAATTAGTTGTTTTTTTAAAAGCCTTTGTGCAGTAAGGAATTCTAACCTTAAACACTCGTGCAAAATACAAGTCTTTTTGGCGTCTGCCCTAAAGGATGATTGAATTTGGAGATTCCCTCTGCAGTAACGCATGACTAAACAGCGGCCAACCTGTACTGTTGCGCCACTGTCGTTCACGGCATGCTGGCGTCGGTTCATGTTTTGTTTCAGCATTTTGGGCACGCAGCCAAATCTAGCTTCATGCACGCTGCCGAAACATAGTCATGTGTTTTCACGCCCTCCAGAAGGCCTTGTGCACAGCTGATTGGTGAATGGAGCGCATGCACGCACGCTTGCGCATGCTGGATTGGTGGACGTACAGCACGTGCGCACGCCCGATCACGTCATTAGGTAATCTCGTGCTATTGCGCGAGCTAAGATCCACCACCGAAAAGGCAAATTTGGCAATCAGCTCAAAGATAGTACTGACGCACTTGAGAGAATCTTGTCGCTTGAGGGAATGAAATCACAATTCAAGTCAAAGCGAAATTTAATTTGTCTCTACTTCCTCTCATTCTTTATCCCGGTGGCTTAGACTAAAATTATGAGTGTGCTGCTGGTGGAATTCATGAGGTCAATTGAAGGTGATACTTGAGGACTTCGTATGTGTGTGTTGCCAAGTGCATCTAGGGCCTTCAAAGAGCACGCCTTGTTTTGTTGAATCACAAGTTAGGCTAGAAGAAATTAAATTTATGATATCAATATTGGCACGCGACAACTGCTGAGTTTTTTTAAATAATATTTAAAATTTTGTTTCACTACAACATACCAATGATTCATTTAATTTATTTTGAAGCAAGTTAGACTATTATATTATAACGAATCGTCATTAATTTGCAGAAAATCTGGAATAATATGACCTACTATTTGAAGTAAAATAGAATATCAGATGTGTGATACATAAAATGGCACTCACTAATATGAGGGAATAGAATTTATTTTTAATGAAATTTTAGTTACAACCTCTTAAAACTAATCCATTTATTTAATCTAATCGGTCATTCAAATGCTCAAGAAGGAGATTAATTTACGTTCAAATTTTGACGATTTTAGTAAAAAAGTATTTTGATAGTGAGAAATCGGGTAGATGTCAACATTACAATTAGTTATCGCGGAATACCACATTATGAATTACAGACTTTCATAATGTGAGCTGGCCGTTATAGCTGCTAAATAAGTGACTGTTTTAAGCGATCCATTCGGACTTACAAATATTAGAAGGAAGTAAATATTAAAAGATGATGAGGAGTCTTTAAGAAGAATGCCTTTTATATAAAATACAAGGTCTAATCAAGACTTGGGAATAGAATTAATTGTTGTGAACTATTGGATAGAAGGAATATTTTTGTACAACGCATGTGATAATAAAATATTATTTAATCTACTTCAAGATTTTAATTATAACGACGGTTATCCATATTGTTTACATATACTGAATTTTATTTATGTTATCTACGTGCGCGTTCGGTTGTGCGCGGAAATCGATAAAGATTTTCATATCAACTTTTGTCTTTTCCATAAGCTTTGAAACCATAATAGGGGCAATAAGTCATAAAAATCCTTGAAAGCACTTTTCATAAGATAAAGGTGGGTCATTATAATAGTAAAGTGGGGCCTTTCCATTCAGAATTTAAGACTTCTCTCATTTGTATTATGTCTCTGTATTTAGCCGTTTAAATATTTTATTAAAGGAATTAATTAGACAAATGGAATGAATTGTTTATTTTAATCGACTTCTAACTCAGTTCTACTTCTGCTACATAAATATGCCTTTGACTACACCTTAATAATCCTCTTAGAAGTCTAACTATCTGCAGAGAGATGCAATCAGCTTCTAGCAGAAACTAGAAAACTAACTAAAATTTTCCCAAAATTAGTTTGTTTACATCGGAAGTAATGGTGATATTGGGGGTATCGTGAGGAGAGAGTTTCACTACAAACAGCATGATAATTGAGTACAACTAATGCTGCGCTACACAAATATTGATTGTTGATTGGCTGAGAGGGCTTTGCATGCTCACCCGCTCTTGATCGATAAGCAATTGGTTGTACGGTTGCACTTTCCAGATTGTTCTAGCGAGCGAAAGATTCCATTGGATAGTATTGTTAGTATTGTATACACGCAGTTATTTATTCATAATAAAGGGGTTCAAAGATAATTGATGAGTTGTCAACGGATCTTTCTTGTGTAAATAAGTCAAATCATTTATAGGGAAAGATAAGATCAGTTTATTAATCATAATTAAGAAATAGACCTGTTCTGTCATATTACCGCAAAAAATAGTCTCATGGCCTACGGAAAAGACGACAGCAATATTCGTATCCGTTAAACGCTGCCACGAATGTATCCGCCTGTCCGAATCGTATAATGTTTATTGCCTTCATAAATAAACGGGCATGTTATGGGAGATATATTTTCTTGGTTATACAATTCCCAGTTAATGAAATAATTCCAGTTCAAAAGAAAGGCTTGCAACACCACCATTTTTAGACTGGCTTCTTTTTCCTCAAAACTGCTCAGTTTCTAGTATTTTCTTTTTCATTAGAAGTAACTAAATTCAACTAAAAATATGCCTTTATAAATGAGTAAAATGTTCTATACATTGCTAGAAAACTGAAAGAATGATTTAAAATATCATCCATATATCAACACTTTCATTTTAATAGCAAAATTTTTAGTTAAATGAACTTTTTAATATCCGCTGATGGATGAAAGCCGATCATTATGACCTAATTTTCAGTACGCGAAAAAATTAAAAGTCATTTTTGTTCCAAGTTAGATCGTTCATAACAAATATCACTTCAATCGAAAACATAATTAAAAAGTTAATTTTTTTCAGCTCTGCTCCGGATTATGCGAATACTCCTGGACATTCGCTGTAACTTGATTTCATTACTCGTACCGGTTTATTTATAACGGTTCTCTGCTTACTGTTTGAGTGAACAATACTGTGTTCACCAGTCTCAGTGTTGATTGTCAAAGATCTAACCATTCTGGCTAGCTTCTCCTGTCACACAATTTGCTTTCACATTCCTTTGATTGAATATGCCAGTTTTGCAATGGCAGCTTGATTCATCATAGGTTCTAAATATAATTAAATGACAACCCACGCTGATTAATTGTCTGTCCCACATAGAAAGCTCTAACTTTTTTCTCTAACTCTCCATGATAAGTCCTTTCTTAATCCCGGAAATTTAGCATCGTCTACGTGGCAGAGAGAAGAGAGCGAGAAAGCCAATCACACACTACAATAATTCCCTTTGCACATGTAAGTACGGCGTACGCACCCGCACTCAAGTATACGCACTTGTATATCAGCTGTTGGCACAGCTGTGCAGATGCCGATTTGTGGTTCGAGTCGCTTCTGACATACTTGTGCAAATGCCCCATCGTGCATTTCACAAAATTAGGACCAAACATAGTTTACTACTCTATTTGTTTAAGTAGGATACAACTGACAGTTGCAATTCGCTTGATTTCTCCCCACTCTCTCATTTCTCATATAATGAAAAATCGGATAGTCTTTTAACTGGGATTGGATAAAGTTGAGTTCATAACCCATGATCGGCTACACAAATTGTAGACTGATATACCATGTATTACAGGTTTTCGATCAAATCTAGGCTCATTAGAATCTGCCTCGCCTGTTATTTTCAGAACAACAAGAACAGCATAAAACATTGCAGATCCTTCTTCTCGAATGATGCAGCCAAATGTTATTGACCCATTTATTCAATTACCAGTTTAAATAGCTTCAGTTTGTTAGATGGACGGACCCTTCGTATGCTTCTTTTGGATATGCTCCTGAGTTTCAGGGAATTTCGTGAAGAAATGAAGTAATGAGTCTCGTTATAGACATGCTGAGGTAATTGTGAGTACGAATATCTTCCTGTAAGGGTCAACTTTCCAAAAAAAAGAATTTCAGTTTATGAAATTTTGAATTCATTAACGTTTAAAAGTCATTATTGTTTAACACTATTTACATATAAGTGTGTCACCGGCAATTCTACATTTGAGAATCGTAATGAACTGACTAAAATGGTTAACTTATTTAATATCAATAAGATATTTCAAATACTTATCGAAATGTGCTTCGGAATCAAAGAGGGAGAAGTTCCATTTGATCCGATCGCTTTGCAGCATTGTAATAGCTTAGTCAAAGAGAAGACGTCATGTTCCTTTAAACTCGGTCAATACCACATGATTTTTGTTGAAACCATTTCAACTGAAGTAGTGGAAGTTTAAATAAATTGTGGTGTGGAGTACCAAAATCAATGAGTGACTTGTACTTCAATATAAGATTATATAAATTGCAAATTTTAATACATATTTATTTATAAGGAAATCTGATGTAAGGAACACTGCTGTCGGAAGATGTGTCTAGTTTAACACCTACTCAATATTTTTATGCCAAAAGTTCAGCAAGATTAGGAAAAACCTTCAACAAAGTTAGCTATCAACGATTAGTCAGACGTTCCTGGTTTCATCACGGCACCACATTGCAATGAGAGCAGAAGTGAAGTAAACTTAAATTTAAGGAAATTCGAATGCTCAAGAGCAATTAATTTTTGATGGTTTCCCAACTCTTTCAACATCATTTTCTTTGCAATAACGTGAATTCTCGACTGCACTTCTTCTTTACATTCTCTTTTCACACTCGACGATTATTTAGGTACATCAATACATGGCAGAGTCTTCGAGAAACTGCAAGGAGTGCTTATTGATTCCATTGAAAGCGAGATATGATGATAGATTCTTGCCCTAGATTTTTTAAATCTCCTAAGTAGTTTGCCACGAAAGGTGCCCGATTCCTCGCTAAGCCATCAGTGTTTCATTGCAATCAAGTCGGAGCTTTATGGAATAACATTTTTTAGTCTTAAGTGAAATTAAAATTAAGGATTCCCAAACATTTCTTAAATGCTTTTATGAGTGGTATCAATTTTATTCGTTTTCTGTTAAAATCATGTTTACGTTTTTTGCATTTGATTGAACTATTTTCCGTCTCAGTCGGAGGATATTCATTGGCGATCTGTACTCGCCTCTTTCGCGATAACTCAGTTGTTTTCCAGTAAAGATCGTTCCTACTTAATTAAATACTACCTAGCACTACAACAACAAGCGCCGGACATCGTAGACAGGCATTTGCTGCAATCCATAAGAACGAATCGTGAAAGTTGAATCTGGGAATGTGAACTGTCCATTTAGTAATTATTGTTCAACTTGATTTCAAAAGTGTAATGAAGTAACACGCCTTGATATCCTAACGTTGCTCTCTGTATCTTTTTGACCCTCTACCCTTCATCATTTGTTGGACTTACTGTTATTGGATGCTAGTTGCTCCTCGTAATTAAAAATTATAAACCTTTTTGTATTGCTCTGGGTAATAGTAATTAATTACGAAGTGTTTATTGTTCAAATTATTACTCAAGAAATGGCTCTTGTGAACTTATTTCAAGTCATTTCAAAGTGGTAAATCATACTTTACATATTATAAGCCATACAATAAATTAACATTCAAGAGAAGGACAATCAATTTGTCTTTCACAATCCTCGTTACAGTGAGAGGAGGAAATGGAAAGACTAGCACAGCTCACTAATATTTGAGTAGAGATGATTCGTGAGTTTATTGTTTGTCATTCTAATTTCTAATTCTTAGCTCTTTCAATCCTTGATCAACTAGCCCTCCTCGCATATTATTTGAAGGCATCCATGAGAATGGAATTTCTCATTTTGCTTAGCTTCGGAATACACTCCCTTTTTGTGTCAGTAAGTTCTCATTTTCTCTATCGTAGCATCATTTTGGTAAAAGCTAATACAGTTTTTCTACACAATATATTGTTAAAATAATAATAATGCCTGCAGGTGAATATCTATCCTCACTTTCTCAGTAACTGTGTGAGTTATTTCGTTTTTAATAACAAAACTTATATCATGAGGCTTAAATAACTTGAACGCGATAGATGAAATATGAAGTTGTCAGTTTATTCCAAGTATTTCCGAAATCGTTAAGGAAAGTGTTGACAAGGCTTTGACAAACGATGTTTTAATACCTTTATCTGTCATAAGATTTGGTAATTTCAAAAAGGAGTGAAAGGACTTAGCATGCCACTGCTCACCTTTACAGCAATGTTTCTTTGTTTTCAAATTTCGTATTTTACTCATTTCACCAATCACGTAGACCAATCAGACTCATGACCTCCGATTCCTATTATCTTCAACCAAAAAAACTCCTTCGATTGCAAGAAAAAGTCCTCAATTCATTCTCACTTATCTTTGAAATGAAGAGTGAATTAAATTAAATGAATAAATTATTTTATAATAATTTAAGCATTAGAACAGAGACAATATAGAGACGTGCATGTGAATAGAAGACCGACTCAACAACTTCACTCTATCCACATCACATAAAATGATAGTAAAATAAGACAGAAGAACGAGATTTGTACTTGCATCAGGGAAATGTTCAAGGGTTGAGCCAAGAGCGTAATAATGTTGTAAAGAATGAATAACTGTCAGGGCATTTATGCTGGTGATCATGAAATTCAGGATAGAACTATTTATGAATAGGTATTTTCAAACTCAATATGACAAAGCAATTTCCTATTTGTTTGAAACAAAAACTAATATTTTACCGGCTACTCAACACCTATCTATGCACCTGTGAGTCAGAGTATCGTGATCTCTGGCTCCTCAAGGTCACAACGTGCGGCTTGGCTTAAACAGGATAAACGCACGGCTAAAATGAAGATGAGAGCGGTGCAACCATTCACCCTTTATATATTCACGATTCCAGTTATTAGATTACTTCTGTCATCGAATACATTTGAGCTGGAGTGTCAAATATGTGGCCATATAACGATAAGAAAATTTAAGACTCTCCTCATGGAAGCCAGTTCAATTGGTCCCCAATAATATTGAAGACTAACTTCCGACAGAAATAAACTCCTACAGTACCCTGAATGTGTTAGCGACAAAGTTGAGCAGATTGCGATCTGTACTCCAAAGATAACTTACTTTTCAAAAGTGAAATCGTCATATTTTACCCTCCTCTCCACTCGATAATATTTAAAGCTAGGCATCTTTATGTCGAATTCATATTTGAAATATGAATTCAGTTTTGTTGATCGAATGGATCTACTAATGATGAATAACAAGCATTCATATGTAAGATATATTAGGTCACATCGAGAATGCCCTGAATTTCTTAGGACATCGGCGCCTTTCGGAACCTTTTAACGTCTTGAGAAGAAATTGCACCAAAAACTACTTTTAATTAAAATGAGACTATTTTATGCAGTACCGAATCTGGCTACCTCGTGCGGGTCAACATTCATTACGACCTATACTCTTCAAAAAATTATTAGCAGACTGACAATTCCTTCAGTATGATTCCTGGCTACAATTGCTACAAGATGACCTCTGATATCTCTGTCTAGATTTAATTAGCCTGATAACGTCTGAAATATTAATCTACGACCTCGGATTTTAACTTGATCCTCTAAGTTGCAAACTGAACTAGTCATTGTTTCCCCCACTTCTAATACAGAGCATTTTATAATTAAAAGAAATGGCGATTAAAAACTTTTTGATTTTAATGCTTTACCCTAGCTAATATTATCATACTTGGTTAACGACAAGAGTTAGAAATGCAATCCTCAGAGGGGAAGTTTATTTGAAAATTCATACCATTGAATGTAGATAAGTAAAAGTTAATTTTTATTATCGTAAAAAGGTCTATACAGGAGAAATGTGTCATTATAATTAGGACCTAGGATATCCACCTTCCATTCTCTTCATCCCCACGTTTTCCCATGTAAAGGAATAATCCCGATGTGCTCCTTCTTCCTCTTTAATTATCAGCGATTCCATTGATCCCATCGGTGCCTCCATATAGGCTCTATAAGGATCATTTTCGAAATCAATACTTAATGTCGCATTTGAAGGAATACTGGATACTGGATGGGAATATGCATCTTGTGGTACTGGAAGATATATTTCATTATCAGTCGAGTAGGGTTCTGCAGGAAGATAAGTTGAAGATTCACAATGGGGTAGATAGGTATTGCCATTATTGTAATAACACCAATTGGTATCAGATTTGATCGGTTGAGAAACGGGAGGTTGCTTAGTGTTAGAGGGGTGAGAATTTTCTGTACCATGGACACGTATGTGTTTACGAAGGGAACTGGGATGTGAATAGGTCTTGTTACAACCTTGATATCTGCAGCAATAGGGTTTCTCATTCCAATGAGCGTGCATGTGCTTCTTGCGATCTGAACTGTTGGCAAAACGACGATTGCAACCAACAAACTCGCAGACAAAGGGCTTTTCACCTTTAAATATAAAACATAGAAAATGAATGGGGAAAATTTTTCAATTTCAGCTGCAATAAAAACTCCCAGACCCACTTAGGAAAGCGTTTTCAAACACTCCTATTGGATAGAGGGGTGATATCATAGAACCTTTGTGATGAGAAATTCGAGTTTTGCGATCCCTTCATTAGTCAGACCTAACCAGTGCTGTCGACCATTTCTCTCGTTGGGTGTGTAATAATTGGCGCCAAACTCGTGATCTCTGACTTTTCAGATGAGCAGTGGTCAATTTCCATATCTGCCAAGCCAATGATCATGAAATCGGTGCTCATCGATGCACATCCATTGGTAATCGAAAATTGTGGTTTATGCTGGTCGAAAAGGGAGATTCTAGAACGTGGATTTCTCCTAATTTAATAGTCAACCATAATTTAACTGAACTTCTAGAAGGAAAGATACCATCTTAAAATGTAAGTTTAAAAGTTTTAATTTGTGCTTTAGTTATGTGAGTATTTACCACAATTTGGCTTGAATTGTGTTAAATGCAAGCCATCACCCTGAATTGTGTCTTATTTCCGAGAACTGGACAGTGTTGAACTCATTTTGGACCATATGATAGTCTTTAAGATAGTTTGGCGGCAAGTTATATCAGTGAGAGATTATTTTCATAAAGAAAGAACAACGAGAAGGCTACAGCTTGGTAACCAGTAGACTATAAAAGCGATTTAGAAGGACGATAAAACTCAATAAGTAGGTTTAGATAATGGAGAAAAATGGATAACCCACTTAAAGATCGAGGGATGAGTCATACTCAGGGTTAAGATCAGTAAACAAATCGCGATAACAGATAACGTAAATATGAAATTAAATCACCTCAACCTATGACTTTTATCCATTTTAATTGAAAACAAATAAAACAAAACAAATAAAATATAATAAATTTCGCTCATGTCAAATGTGGAATACTTTTCTACAACTGGCCCTAGCATTAGTTATATCTCCGACACTTTTTGATTTCATAATATTAAATTTATTTGTTTAATTCCTACATAAATAATATAGTTAAGATAATGGATATTAATTGATTAATATATATTTACCAATAATATCTTTAGTCAATATATATTATTTATACATTTTCTATTAATATTAACATTTATTTATAAATGCAGGATTGAAATTGGAAGGAGAAACAAGTTAAAAAAATTAATAAGCCTTTTAAAATTACAATTATAATTCTTCTTGACTGACAGATACATAATTTGGCAGAACAAATTAAAAAAAAAAGAACAACAATCAAATCTTGTCAATTTGAGCTTGCAAAATACATATACTTTATTTCTCCCCATTTCACATTCGTAAACTGTTATAAGATATCGCGGATTAACAATTAAAATCAAATCAATTAGCATAATTCAATCCATATTTTAATTAATTAGTATTACTCATATTGATAATTGACATGCAGTTGCAGGCAAGCTTTTTTTGGCATTTGTGATTTGATTATTTGATTAAACGAATCAAATTAACTTTCTACAATATTTCATGAGAAAGAGTAATTATGAGCTATTTTCATGTTAGAAAAGAAACTGCCACTCAAATCAGCTATTGGAATAAGCCGAAAGTGGGGTACTTGGTGGTTAAAAATAGGAGGGCGAAGCAGCCATGGTAACAGAAGAGGGCTGATTGAAGAAGACTGACAGATGAAGTGAGATGTACATTTGACAGGTGGTCTGTCCACTAAAACAGCCTCTTAACTGTCTACATTGAACTTTGGTTTGTGCGGGAGTAGAAATAAAAGCCACTGTTACCAATTTGCCTAATTAGCTAATACAACAAATTTCCAGATGGGAGTTAAGTTGGGAAAAGAGCAAAAGTTGGCTAATTCGAAATAGATATTTAGCAAACACTTCTTTGCTTTACTAGGAAAAAAAGAGATACACATTCCTCCAAAAGAGTAGCATTGAATTGCTACTTTGCAGGTTTCAAGCTCTAAATTATTGTAACAAAGGAAAAATTCCCTTCTACACAAAAACTACCCCTACAGAAATACAAAAGAAGTGAATAAAATTATTATTTTTTTCTTAATTAGTCATTCTGATGTGGTATAAACAAATAACTTCGAGTCATTCTTAATGTGTTTTTCAACATTACTCCTAGATAGAAACTTGAGATTTTCAGAATTGGTATCATACAATTATTAATAATTTATTTTAATAGTCAGAGTTCACATTGGACTGACTCCTATTATTTTGCTGGTATCTTGGCTATCAGAAAAATAGAATGTCCACCGACAAGCAACATTTATCCACTGGTCAACAAGTTCTGGACATTGGAGATATAAATTCAAATAGGAATCAAGAGAACATATAATCAAAGTTTAACATATTAGAACATGAAATGTAGAGGATTATGTTAGGGAAATCAAAATCGAGAAACCGAAATCCCAAAATTTCCATTTTTTGAAATTTTTTGATGCCTTCATTTTATTATCCAATTCTGCTCGAGCCCTTTCCCTCAGTCCCTATCGAATTACTTTACTTTCCCTCTGTATTCTGGAGCCTTCTATGAAGAAAAATTGCGATTTTTGAATTGCTGTGGGTAATAAATTTAATTTGTCCCCATGTAAATCTTCTCTTCAGTGGCCGTCTTTTGCCGATACCGCGTGCCACTCCCAATCACCAAATGTGCTTGACCATCGACTTGTCTTATCTGTCACTTTCTTGTCACGTATATTTGTTCTGAGGAATGGAGACCTGTTTTGTAAACTAGGAGAAATGTGATATTATGGCATTGGTAGATCAGGTAAATCTGAGCAATGACTTATTGTAATCAAAACAATTCTATTTTAGGAAGTCACAAGATCAGCAATTAACAAATTAGATCTTAAATTCAGAAATCGATTTTAATTTAACATCAACCATTTTCACAGCTAATTAAACTAAATAAACTTTAATCAGATTTCTTTGATTAATTGTATGGAAGATACTTACTACTTTTTCACAGTCACTTTTGCAGCGTAATCACTTTTCCGTCTTGAAAGAAAGTGCCGAAGGAGCTTGAAACAGTCCAGTCAAAGACAGATGAGGCAGAATATGAGAAATGTGTCATTATTTTCTTAATTTAATAATAATATCAATAAATTATCCGATATCAGTAAATTCCTAAGGATTAAAATAATTACAATTAAGTAACACTTCCCAGGGGGAAATGGAATAAGTTTAAATCAAAGTAGGTATCTCAGGATAATTATTCTCCTTAAATAGCGCGTTATTAATCAGTTGATGACTTTATTGAATAAATTGCACTTGAATAAAATGGGACGTGCTCGAAGGAAGAATACAAACAGGTAAAAACGCGTTTCTATTTCTTTCAGACAGTTCAACGGATGGCACATGGGAAAGGGGGAGAGACCTAGCACCTACATCACAATCGTGTCTCACCCTCCCTCCACCTTTGGCCTTTCCGACACCTCCGTATCAACTTGTTTGGTCTTCGTGTGTCTAAGATCCTGTAATTTTGATTGACGTAGCTTTAGAATGGACAGCTGTGGATGACTGATGTTGAAATGTTTTTGAGTATATCACTAATAAACCAAGAGCTGTAACATGCGTCAAGTCTGAACTATTATTGCCTTGTGACCTCCTGGATTTTAGCTCCTATTGCTAATCCTTTTAAATGATCAATCGAATCTCCAAGCATAAACGGTATTTTTAGTGATTTTCTGGTTAAGAAAATTGTCATCTCTGATCGAATTGCTGCAGTTAAAGTTTTGGTCATTTTAATAAGTAAATAGTACGCATGCAGATGTGTAATTGTATAAGGTCGAATGGAAGGTTGCGGATTCAAATATCTAATTCAAAAAGAACTTAGGAATAAAATGGGCCTCACCACTACTGGATGGCAGGTTTGAACTTTGTAAACTTCACTTCCTTTCATGTGTTCAAGATACCCTTGATAAATATTACTCCACTTGCCCAAAACTTATTTTAGGTACGAGCTACTGATAATGAATTTGGTCAAATCAATTTAACAAGAAAACCTGAGATTGTCTTGAAATTCCCGTTATTCCTGATTATTTATTAGCCGAAGAAGTAAAATATCGACAAAAATGAAGCTAACAGCCAACCCTGAGCACCTGAGCATTATTATCTGATAGGCGAATGCACATTTCCTCATTTTCCTGAGGTCACATACTAAGGATCATTTAATGAAATCAGATCAAATTAAAGTGTGTACAGCAGCTAGTATTTATATCAGAACATCTGGCAGCGGGCTATCAAGACACAGTAGTGAATGGGGGGACAGGAAGGGGGTCGAGGATGTAGAAGGGTAGCTAAAACATCCCCTGTTTTACCCAGAAGGCGGGAAATTTTCACGTGCCATCTGCTTCGAATAAATGGGCAATTTGGTAAATTTATCAATTAAATATAAAGAGAAGCTGATTAAAAATATGGCAGTAACGCGGTGTTAATAAGTATGTCAGTCCGGTCAAACCAAATCAAATCTATTGAAACACGACAATGGATTTAATATTTTAAACAAGCAGATATAATTCTGCATCAACTTTAAAACATGGACGTCTTTTTGAAAGCTACCTGAAATTTATTCATCAAAAGCCCTAACTGTAGCAAGTAAGTTTAATTCGGAAGGCAAAGTACAAGTCTTTGTAAATCAATTATAGAACCCATTAAGAATTGTGAATTAATCCCATCCATAAACCATTTTTGGAGCCTAGTAACTCCCGTATATTGTGAATGCATTCGAAACGCATTTTTTTATCTAGCCACCCGCATATTATAAATTTACCACCGTCACGTACAATATATGACAGATAAAATAATATGGAAAATGGGAAAGTCTAAATCGAATAGAATCCCCCCCCCCTCCCCTCCCTCTCCGATATCAGTCTTGGTTGAGTATTAAGGGCCATTCATAAAGATACAGTTGGCAATTCTAATGGTTAAAATGGACAAACATGAGGGATTCGGGCTTAAATTTAAATGCAACATTCATTTGTAAACGTCAGAATTTTAATATGAAATGAAGATTTTCATAAATATTGTTCTTCTATTGGTTAATTAAGTCCACGTAACTAAAATTTCGATCAAAAAATCAATATTGATCTTCTAACTTGAGAAAGCCTTATTTTACGAAATCTAAATAAGATTAAAATAAAAAATCAAATACAAAATTGATGACCAATGAACGAGCACTTTATGGTTTATCCAAACGATCGAAATACTACCTGGTATATTGATACGCATATGCAGTAACCCAGGTAAGAACTTTTTTCCAGGGAGCGGAATGGCCAACCACACTGATTAAGACTGTCTAATATAGAAGGTGGGGGAATTCAAGTCTCTCTCCAGGAAGGCTCTATGATGCTATGCTCTAACAAAGATGAGCATTTCAATATGTTTACAAAATGGACTTGGGAATTAATATCAAATCAACAGCAGCTTTTTAACTGACAAACCAGTACTAATGAACCTATTCTGTTTGATTAAATAAAAAATCGACAATTTTACTCACCGGTGTGCGTTCTTTTATGAATTTTTAAGTTCTCAGCCCTCGCAAAAACTTTGCAGCATCCAGGAAAGGGACAGTTAAACGGTTTCTCTCCGGTATGAACTCGAATATGGTTGACCAACTTGTACTTAGCCTTGAATGCCCGCCCATTACGAGAACAGTTGAACCAATAACAAGTATGGTTAGTTTTCTCGGGTCCACCCATATGATCCAGTGTCAAATGATTCACCATTTCATTGATCAGGTGGAATTGCATTCCACAAATTTTACCTTCCATTACCATCCATTGGCAGACATGCTGATAAGAGTTGCATATCGATTGTGGTTGTGAAGTTACTTGTGTTTGATGATAGAATTCTGTTCCACGAACATTGAGGCCAGTCGAGGTAGCCGTCTGTGTGGCAGCAGTGTCGTCATGAAAGTAGGTGTCGGATGTGACGGAATGATGATGGGAAGACGATGAATTAGGAGATATCCCACTGGGTTGCTGGTGATGATAGTACATGCTATGACAGAGGTGAGGATCCATGTAGTTAGTGGAGAACGCCATTTGCTGAGTATAACTGGGGTGGCTGGGTGGGATAAAAGGGATTTGCGCTTCAGACCCCCTGTGGTTTTCATTCCCGTCGGGTACTGTTTGCATGCACACACCCCTATTGGTTCGCACGGTCGCATTGATTGGCTAACCAATTAGAATGCAAGCTAATTCGGGGAGTGATGATCCTATGCAGACTTCTGATTGGTTACCCATTCACACTTCATTTTGCTTGTGTAATTTGTTAGATGCTAGCTTATTAAGTCAATTTTTATTAGTTAAATTTAATAAAGCAAGATATATTTTGACATTTTTTCAAATCGCTTAGCGCAAATGCATTTAAATATTTCCTGTTACAAAATTTAAAATAAAATAACACCGGTTAACCCAAATAGTTGGTTACATCTTTAAACCAATGTTTATTAATAATAACACAATATGAAAACCTTAAAATTACCTATTTTAATTAAATATTTACAAAATTAATTAAGTCACCCTTAAATTTTTATTTCTATGTCTCTCTTATGGAACTAATATTTCACAAATCAAGGCGATGCTTCCTCATTTTACTTTGTTTATGTTAGTTCATGCAACAAATTTTGACGATATCTCTTTTAGTGTGACGGACCATTCTGACTAATGAAATAGCATCACCGTATGCAACTCATATTTGCACTTATCCTATAAAGGATTGACACAGGGTCCCTTTTTTAACTGAACTGCGGATTAAAACCGCTAGTTACTTCCTGTTTACATATATACGTACAAGACCAAGTTTGAGCAGAAATTCTTCCCTATACCAAATAAAGCCCAATAACTATGAGAGAAGTGATAAAAATGAGACAAAGTGGCATGACCTATCGTTCCACTTAACAAGTTCGTCTGAATTTCGCGAATATGGACTCACAAGGAAATTAATAATATTCAGTGAATGAAAATGCACTCCCTACAAAAAAGTGGTCAACTCAATGCTGTCAGGATTCAAATAGAATTAGAATCTTAATCAGGCACTCCTGTTCGACCCCAAGTTTCACTTTTTACTGGAATATTTCACTATAGAGGTGCTTGTCCATGTTTAATACTTGTAGTATTGTCATTAGTAATAATAGTAATATCCTTCGATCATCGACAACAGTGCTTACCGACATTACTCTTGTGTAAATAGAGACATTGATTGATTGATTTAGTATTCAAGTCCCTAGAGTTCGTCTATCTAACAAGCTAACTTTGAGAAAAGTCGATCTGAATTTAATGGACTTCCCTTGTTGTTAAGCTTAACCCCTTTATCTACCCTAACAGATGTAATTAACATAATATATATTGACGTAATCTCTTCTGGCTCTTTGTACGTAGTTTCCAATAGGTTGCTATTTACAATCGTGTATTATGCCAAATCTGCCAAGTTAGGAGTCCCAAGATATGGACCCGTCAGTATAAACAGGTAGGATGTAATGATCGACCACAAGGGCAGGTTATCGATCAAAAGAGGGATGAGCTATAGTGACGTTTTTCCTTCGTCAAACATGAGTCTTAGGAAGGACTTGAAAATAGTTTTTTTAAAGAAAATTATTCACAATAAAAGAACCGCCAAAACATCATTTATTATCCAGGAAGTATGCAGTAGAATGTTACTTTACTAAATTAATCACTCTTAAATCAGTCATTAATCAAATTTAACCTGTTACAAGTTCTTGTCTTGCAAAGGTCGTTTCAGGGTACAGACCATTCGATATGTTGAATAACTTTCTCCCTCTCCGTCTTAAATTCGATAAACCCCCTCCCTCCTCATTCTAAACGGCGTTCATTTCACCCACACACCTCCTCCCCCCCCCCTCCTTTTCCTCAAAA
>CAADRB010000110.1:38204-58875 GCA_900708905.1 Hymenolepis diminuta
GGGTGGGGGAGGGAAGAAGTTAAAATGAAGCCGTTTATCTGTGTAATATAGGGCATACGGGTGGTTGGAAAGGGGGATAGGGTAGAGGAAAATTGAATTGTTTACCCAATTAGGTCAATACAAGAACAGATTGTGGGGATGACCAATGTGGGGAAGTGTAGTCATTCAAGAGGCGGATCATCATTTGACCTTATTTTTAACTGTTTAAAATAATAAACATAAGCTGAATTTGCATTAAAATAATTTAAGACTTAGATTTTGCTTTGAAGTTTATTATTTAATTATCATGGAGGCATAAAAATCCCTAAATGTTTGAATGCTCAAGAATGAGCAAGGTTATAGACAAATTACGAAATTGGGAAGCAGTATGATGAACTGTCATTGCAAATGTGCATACTCAGATCCATCTAGAGTGATTCTATTAGTGGCTCTACTCTATTAGTCTTGAGTAGTCTCACAAAACTATGAAAGAGTGTCACGATGGAGCGGTGGTCAACGTTCACGTCTGTAAAATCAAAGGTCACAAGGTCGATGTTCATCGGTGTACATCGAGGGATGTGGTCGAATTTTGGAATTTTACAAGATACACAAGACAAGCTTTTTAACACTGTTCTCTGCAATTAGAAGACAATTCGACTTTCAGCTAAGGTATTCGTATGAATAAATATGAATAAACTATGTCCCTCGATCACTCCTCTTAATCCTCATTCTCTACTCGTGTCTTTGACATAATCTATAAATACAGACGGAATCGAACGTTAAATTTCTCAGGGATCATTAAGTAGGTATGATAAAAAATGATCAGTTAATGTTCGTATTAAATAATTGATTCGGGCATAAAGATACCCACCTTTAAATATTATGGTTACCCAAATAGGAAGGAAGTTAAAATATATATTTCTTGAAAAGTAAGGATATCTCTGCAGCTCGAGTTACAATTTGTGTCTATTTGGTCATAACAACTTCAGAATACGTGAGACTTTCATTTCTAATGGAGAATAGTTTACGAGACAATTTGGGAAAATCACAAGAACGGAAATTTGAATTTTCTTGGGACTCCATGGTCGCATATTTCACGATCCAGCTGAAAGGGGCCTGATGCCAAAATAAAATTAACAGCTAAAATTATCCGAGTCTAATGATCGGGCGGTAGCATCACACCCATCTTCATTTTGGTGGAGCTTTGTATCGGTATAAGGTAATATTCACAAGGTTGAAACCATACAAAATTTTTGATTTAGGAGAGCTTAGGTGTTATCCTTCTATTAATGCTCTCACGTGGTCTCATCTTAGAAGTTCTCATTATAGTACTGGATAAATAAGTCCTATATGGCTGTTTATGTCCAACTGCATATTCTTAATAGGTTAGACCATAGGTTATTTCCTTCCATGGTCGGAGGCAACTGTAGCAGAGGCATATCACAAGGGACAGTCCAAGCCTCGTGAAGCAGGTTGTGATTATTACTACTGTCTATAGCGAGACAGGCCATTTTTAAAATACTTTACGGTGGGAGAACTACTGGAACTATTCAACAGTAAGACCGATAATGATAAATGTGGAAGGGTCGAAAAGATATAGAGGGCATTGTCATGGTATCGAAGAGCATTACTTCATCGAATTTATGAATTCGAATTGAACAATATTCACTTAATTTTGTGGTTTGTGTTCCGAAATTCAAGCTTCACAATTCGTCACCCAGATTACTGGGCAAACTACAAGCCACGATATCGGATTGTTTAACTGTGGTGGTCAGTACTAACAAATCGAATAAATAATTTCTTCTGAGAGCTGGGAAAGCAGAATAATCTTGCTTGACATTGAGTAGCTATCATGATCCGAACGTTGCAGAGCTGAGATTGTTATTTTCCGCGATATTGATTGATTATTTTTAATGTTTGTCATGGTTACTTGTAATAAATTAAATAAATATAGTTAAATGTGTTTTATTTTATTATGTTGTAATCGTTAGTATATTTCACATAGGGAACCTTGTCGTTTACAATAAGAACTTCACAACACTTATATCGGTCAACTAGAACACATCTAAGATTGTCTTAGATGAAATCAGCTAATCATGGGAAATGGGGATAGTAATCAAGAGGTATGCTTGGAAATAATCTGAATCCACGTTTTAATGAGTGGTTATTTAACTAAGCGCCGCCAAAATTGCATAAAAGAACAAAGTCGTCGATTTGAGTAAAATTCAAAGGCAATTTATAGTTGACAGTTCATTTTGCGGCTTATTTTTCACTGCGATAAAAAGTTAATAAAATGATTTCAAGTCAGGCAATAAAACCCAGAAAATGATAAGTTTGACTAGGAGAATTGCATGTAGGAAAATTCTGCATATACCGTAGAAGCTAATACTATCGGCTAAGAGCAGACAACCAAAGTACAATTATCCAGAAGGCTGAGCCACAACCGAGGCAAGATGAATTAAACACAGCAATTGAAAATCGAGATAGATGGTGAAAGCGTGAGAGTAGGAAAAAACTTACAAAAACGAGGACGGATATAAGGAGAACATGAGAATCAAGGGTCTGCACCGATAGTTTTGTAACTAACGTTTCAATGGTGTTTTACAAGTGAAAACTGAGTCACTGAGAAAAGGGCGAGTAAAAATGGCTGATCGAGATTATCCAACTGAATGTTTTGAAAATGACTCAAATAAACGAAAAACTGAAATGTGATTTCTCGTCAGAGCGAAGTAAATTAATATTACTCAAACATTATTGGAATAATTCTTCACCGCCTTCGCCGAAATATTATACTTCCTGAAAAATTTGTTTGAGTTAGTGGATGATATGAAAGAAGGAGAGGGAGATCTTGTCAGAGGGGAGATTGACAGGAGAAAGATGCCAAGACAAAGTGATTGCCAGTTAAACCTCTTTCACACGGTTTACGCAGGCTCTCACGAAACGGAATTTGATGAATAATCAAAATCTTGAACCGATTTTTATTACCTTCTCACAAAAATCATTATCATATGAAGGATTACGTAGCTGATGCTAAGTGCATTAATTTCTACTCGAGTCGGTTTAAAATTCCTGTTACATAAAAGAAAAAAAGCTTTTCTCAAAATAATTTTTATGTGTAAGATTCTTTATTTTCCACCTTTTAAGTCCCTCTTATTCGAACGAGTTTATTTACATTACGATTGTAAATGGCGCAGAATATAAATCGACCTATCGATACGAAAACGCGCCTTATGTTGATATAGTAGTTTGGACGGTTTTGTGTTGTGGTGTTGTCGGGTTGTGTTTGTAGGTAGTGCAATGTCTTGGGGAGTCGGTTATGGTATCCTACAGAGGAAAACAGATTATAACAGTTTCGTAGATAAATTAAACCGTGTTTGATTAAGTCAAAAGTTGCTCATACTAAAAACTCAAGGGTGACATTATGTTTGACATCAAAGCTTGCTTTACTTTTATTTAGTGGGTAATACATATATTTAGTAAGTAATTTTTAACATGCACATTGAATAACAAAATTAATTTAAATTAGTAAATATTTAATAATCACATCATATCCTATTTTCCTATCACCAAAAGTTAAAAAATCTTACATCAAAACGCTTTTTGGTTTTTAGCTTTCCAGGTGTATATGTGGCAGTTTTTAGAATACTAACACGATTCTCATCGTCCAATACATGCATTATAGGATATGATGCACTTATTTTGAGAGTTCGCCTTTAGATATGCCAATTTTGACACTTGCGGAGTTGCTACTAGATAAAGCGAATGGTTACATCACCACATCCCTTTCTTTATCTATTCCACTTTTCATTTTTTGATCCTTAACAAATTTTAGGTTAAAAATTAGGGATTTCTGAAGCTTTTAATGCTCCAATTGTCTATTTGAGGAAATGTCACGCACAGGTATGATAATATGTACTATTACAGAGAAGATTGTAGAGGTAGAGCATTACCGCGAATTATATTTAAATCTTCAAAATACAATGAAATTAACTGTTTATATAGTTAATATTACTAATTCACTGCCAATTTACAACTAGGAATGAATGAGGCTCGATATGTGGTAGTTGAATCAAATACGTGCGATGTGAAAGTAAATAAATGTAAACTCTAAAGAAATTTGCAAAAGTCTAATAAAAGAATATTTTATGACAGCCTACATTTGCTTAAAAGAAATGTAGTGAATTTTGCTCAAAATGATTGGATATTCATATGGAAATGCGCGGCACTAAATTTACAGGTCACACCGCTCTATTCAATCCAGTGTGTGCAGTTACAATAAGTATTTGGACATCTTTCCAATTTTTAATTTAAAAACAAAATGTTTGTATATTTTTCGAAAGTATCTTAGAAACTGTTTTCTTTATGTATAATTTGCTTTAAATGCGTATTTTGTCTTTGGTTATAAATATACTGCTAAGTTTATTTTATTTAAATTATTATTTTCTAAGCTTTTAATTTGGAGTTACACGTAAAGATAATTTAATTGCGTCTCTAGATTATTTCTTAATCATATGTAATGTCGAACCACAAATCACAGGATTTTTCAGAACTCGACTCTGTTGGTATGTGCTCAACTAATAATCCTCGTAATTTCTCAGATGATATGATTCAGGCTATTTCCAGTGATGGAAAATCCAATCGTCGTCATTCCCATGGCTCAAACTGCCGACATCATCACCATAATCATAGCCATATAAATGAAAAAGATGAAATCAAATCTCAGTCCGAAGACATATTTCGGCATCTCAAATCTTTCTGGATTGGCATTCCTTTTGCATGTCTTTTCCTTTTTAAAGAAGCAGCTATTCATTCCGTAGGTATGTATTTTTCCTCTCTGATTCACTCACCCTATTTAGGTCTTTGGGTTTTGATCTCTCTTTGCGTCACATCTTTCTACCTCAATTCACGACTAAAAGGCGCTACCTTAGGTGTAAGCGGTCATATTTCTAACCGAAAATCTTCTAGTTTGAACCTCCTATTTACGCCTTTTTAATGTCAATATTTATTTGTGGTATTGTTTGTCTACTCTTCTACCTTCTTTCATTTCGGAAAAATGAAATTTACTTTGGGTAAGCAAATTTCTTGGCTGATCTAAAACGAATCCCATGTGATCATGGCTAACAAGAGTTTTCGATCACATATTTTAGATTACTTTGTATGCCTAATAAGATACCTAGTGATGATTGGATTTCCCTCCTCTGGGCTGTAATAATAGTGGATTTTAGTCTCAAAATTTTCACGATTTTCGTCAAATCTTTCGTGGTTTTTCTCACCTCTCACCGTTTCCTTCTTATCTCTACTCGGGTAAGTCTATATTTCTATTTTACTTGATCTTCAGTCACTTGGTAGATTCTTTTGAAATTGTATACAGGTACCTTATTTGCTTTTTATGGTAAAGACTGTCAACTTTACACTTTTCATCGAGACGATTGCTAAATACTTTTAGAGGAGAGGTTTTGGTTTTGTAGTTAATATTATATCAAATGCTAATACTCTGGGAAAACGATTAAATACCAGTCATCTGCTTTTAATTTTATTCGAAATTAACCAAATACCGGTATTTGAAGTTTGAGTAAGATTTGTTGGTTATTATAATCGTTCGAGAAACGTCTCTGCTTGTGTAAATTACCACTACGCCTCTAGTACTCATGTTTACTATACAGTATGGATTCAAGCCTCTTAACTTTAAATGAGCAGCGGACGGTTACAGTTTGAAAAGGACACCATTGTAGTCTAAATTTTATAACTTTCGATTTCATAACCTCTGTCTTGTTTGACAAGCGCAACCTAGAATATGCACCTGGATGAAAAACTCGATTTATATAGTTCAGTTCGGTTAACCAGTCTAATAGCTAGATGGATCTGGAACCTGCATCCTCTCACTTCATAGAGATTTCCTACCTCAGGAAGGAAAGTAAGCAGAGTTTATGGCTAGATATTTATTTTAGATAGAAAAAGAAAGAGGGAGAGAGAGAGCGCGGACGAAAAAACGGTTATATGCTTAGTCAGCCCAAATTATGTATTTGGTAACGTAAAGTTAATGACATCATATCGGAACAATGATTAAACACTAACAAACCTTAATTAAATGCATTGCATTACCGGCTCGCTTATATCAAACGTATTTTTGTCAGGTCAAAGAAAAGGTCATACTCATTGAGCTCGAATAACTGCGTCAATGATTGGTGTTTTTCTCATCAAGCCGTTTCTTTACCTTTTTTGCGCCATTGAAAATGGGAGACAATTCACATAGCTCAATAGACCTGATTAATTGCTTTCGTAAAACATGTCTGCGCATGCTTGCAGCTTGCCAGCCAATTTATTGCTAGTTAAGAAGCTTTTTAGTTCAAGAAAGCGTCCTTGGGATTGGTGAAGTATCGTCAGTGAACAGGAGTAAGGTATATCTTCGAATTTGCAGTCATTCCATCAATATTCTTTTGAAAGAACACTTATTTCACAGAAAAAATATTATTTCACTTAATTATAATAATTATTATTCGCTTTATTCATAATAGTAATGTGAAGCTGAGAATATGTCTAAATTGAGCTAGACAGTTAGTATTATGACAAATGCAATTATTTTTAAACGTACTAGTCTAATAGCCCTCTAATAAGTGACATCCTATAAATGAGGAGTGTAAATATGGAGGGGCATAAAGCCTAGAAAATGTTTGAAAGGTAGAATTAAGGATAGATGAGTAAACAGATTACCAAGGTTGAGAGGAATTATTGCCTTGACGAGCTCAATCTCCTACCTCAGCCGAATGGCATGAAGCTGAGTATATGTCTTGATCTCGCTAATAACCTGCGGTTCGGCTCCCTCATTGGTCTACTCTACGTACAAGCGTGTGTGGTTCCATTTTTCTGGCCAGACTGCGGTCTGCTCCTAGCATGCTTTGTGGCTTACATTGCAAACAATTCCCAGACTATCTGATTAAACCTGGGACAAGTAGCATAATAGCAACACGTATTAGAAGTATGTACCTAAGCATCTGAATAGACTATACGTGGATATATACACCATATCTCAACTGCGAATCGATATTAGAGACGGGCCTGATCTTAGAATCATGGAATGGATTCGGCTAATTTTTTGTTTCTTTATTATCGGGGATTCTGTAGGAGAAAGTTTAGAATAACATTCTTCGGCTTCTCATCATATGTTCAAGGTAGCTGTGGTTATATGATGAGGAACCCTATGGTGAATGCACAAGTCGATAGTTGATGTGATGGATTGGAGAAACGTTTATGCAGGCATAACCATACGAATTTAACACGCTATTGATGAGCCAATAAGGGGTAGGAACAACTGCATATTTCTTGTAGGTATTGTGTTTTAAACCATGCTAAGTTTGCAATTAGCAGATGGTTATGGAGAGTTTGCGTAACAATCGAAGTAACATTAATTATTATATTACTAAAGCTGGAAAAATGAATAATCTACACTTGGTTTACGTGTTTGTAGTGATTTCGCCAATCTTATCGACTCTTTCAAGTTGTTTATTGATTCATCATAATGGTTAAGCCACCTTCATTTTAGCTAATTGTTCCACGCTTACCTTTTCTGTATATTCTCGTGGTACTCTGCCTTCTTTCTGTCTCTTGTAGTGGACGCAGTGAGAAGTAAGTAGACCGATAGCGTAAGCGTGATTTATCTATCCTTTCCTGGTAATTTCTTTTCAATAAGCTCAAGTTTTCAGTTGTGTTCGATGTTGTTTTTTAGGTCTGTTTATCCTCTATCACCTGACTAGTTTTCTGCTTTAAGGTCAAGTCAAGATTTCTGAGATTGAGTTACGGTTGTTATATTATTATAATCCCCAGGAATGGTGACAAACTACATTTTTCACTGCGAGAAAGCAATTGAGATCGAGTAAGTCAGCTTCGATAAGCAATAAGGAATGAGATTAAAGAGAGGGCGTAAAAGTATTACTTCATTTGATCGTCAAATTTGGATTGTAGAATAGTTCACTTGATGAGAAGTTCACTGCTTCATTTTCCGGAACTCGAATTTCATGAATCATCCCCCGAATCACTGATCAAATTCGTATCTCCGGTATCCAATGCTTTTTGATAGATTGTTTAGTTATGATGCTTGGTCACGCCACTTCAAATCATGTCTTCCTTCAAAGGTCGAAGAGCAGCGTGATTTTGTATGGTTTCAAGCAGTTAGATAATCTTAACATAACAAAGCTCACAGACCAAAGTTCACTCAATGTGTCTAATATTAATTTAATCAGATTAATGTAGGATTTTTAAAAACTGTTGACCAGTATTAAACAGTACCACTAATGATTCCATTCACTGGATAAACAGCAGCATTGTATCAGTTGTCGAAAGGATGACAGTGTCTTGAATTTAGGTTCCTCTGTAAATTAACTTCATTCATGTTTACGTGAGAACCCTATTAGTCTTGTATTCTGGAGTACCAGGGTGAAAATACTTAGTTAGATTCAGTCGTTATTTTTTAAATTTCTCTGACTGATCTCATTAGAATTCTCTTCTTAGTGAGGGGTTTTAATTAAATCCTGCGTAAACAGTAGTTACTGGGATTTAAGAGTGTCTGTTTTTCATTCTATTATGGTCTTTATTATTGCCCATGATAGAGCAAAACTCACAAATTTCCCTCATGGGAAAGCATTTAAAATTTGAAAAACAGTAAATATTCCTTTTGGGGCCAAAGTGAGGAAGGGAGCCAAGTAGGAGGGAGGAGGGTACAAAGGAGTCTTACTTCAATTGAATTGGAGTAACTAGGTTTTCCACTGTGTTAAGGCTCGCATTTAAGCATTCATTCCCTAGGCCTGGGAGTCAGTAATATCTATGATGTTCAGAGTACACTGACTACTTGCACTTACTGTGCGGTTGCTTTGTACTTCTTATAAGCGTGATGCAACTCTATGGTTATAGCGCTATATAGATTTTTCACTATATTCTACTATGTACATTTCTATCTATTTAACTCTGATGTTCTATTTCACTTTTTTTCTCTATTTTCGCCAAAAAGACGCACTCTTTTATGAGTATTCATCATGGTCTCTCTGGATTACATCCAAATATCATAAGTCCCTGTAAAGATGACATGAATATAATTGTTAGAATATAAGAATACTGGGTTGATGTTAAAATCATGTCATTTTAGTCCTTGAGAATGCTATGTATGCTATAATACTGTGATATTTTAGGCTATAGAAGTAAAGGTGAGAGAAATAAGGACCAATTTCTATGTACTTTTAATGTTTACTGTTGTCATGGCAATTCCTTTCTTTTCGCAATATTGTGATAGCCCCTAGAGATCAGAGGAGAAAATTTGGGCAATTTTAAGAGACTTCTCTCTGGTATCTCAAATCAATAATTGGAAATAGCTGACATTCTACTGTGAGTAAATACCTCCTTAATAAAATAGAATTTAATGGTTGAAAAAATCAGTTATTGGATAGTTAAAGCTAGAGTTAGGATACTTTAATTTAGATATCTTACATTAAATTTTGATTTATGCTTTGGTGTTTTTGGTTAATTTGATTTCGGATTAGAAGCACCTAGCTTATCTCAGGAGATATTGCAGGCTTGAAGATATCTACTACAGCATTTGATTGGCGTTTTCTGCGGCTAATGGGGATGTCCAGAGGTTTAGGCTGCTAATTGAAATCTTAGGCTGATTAAAAGTCTGCCCCAGCACCTATTGTCAATTAGTTACAATTTTAGGGAGACTGAGTACGTTTATTTCATTTACTTATGTTGGGTGTCTAATAGAATTTAACGATGACTGTTTGATTCTTCATTCAAGACTGGGAAGAAAGCCTGAGAGATGGATGTATAAGTCAAATCGTGAGATAGTTGTTACTATGGTGGATGAAAGTGGCTTTATATCTAATAAGCAGAATTTAACACTAACAGGCGTCAATTTATTCGCTTTATCGCAATGGCAGACTGCTAATTTTGGCATTTGAACCTTCTCATTATACCGTGTAGACCAGCCCACACCTGGAGCAAATTAAGGTGTTTGTATCATTAAAGTATTTCAGAGGTAATTTTGTCTATTATTTCATGATAAAACAACCTATGCTCATTCTGAGATGCCTCCGTTTGACGATTGGTTGCTCAATTACAAATCTAGGAAAATTTGTTGATATCTACTTTTCATAACATTATTTTATGAGTATAATAGCATTATTATGCCTCCTCATTGATGACTGATCATAGAACATTGTCAGTCAATAGTCAGGTTACTCCTACATGATGCAAGGTGATATAGATTGAGCTTCACCCGCCGTCAATAACCTTAAAATAGCGCATCTTTACTGCGAAATAAATTAAAAAATACGTAAAATGCTAAATTTTGCATTAATCGGAAAATGTTGAAGGAATAGTTCACGAGATTGATTGATTAAAAGCAATTGACAAAGAAATTGTTAATGACATTTTATATGAACAATGTATTTCTTATATTAGTATTTTATTGGTAATGGTCTGTCCTAATTCAGAATTTGAGGATTGAAGTCTATGGGTTCTCTTCAAATGCACTGAGGCTATGTGATTCAGGTCCCCAAAAATAACACAGGAGAGTTCCGCTTTGCACATTCTATGAGAGCTAACTTTTATTGTTCCTATAGGAGTAAGTTACTTCGTGCTATCCTTGCTGGGGAACACGAGTTTGACTGGCATCACAAAGCTAATATTAGTCAAATGGAGGTGATGTAATGCGAATTTCCGTATTGGAAAGGCATCAGGATTCATTTTTATTCCCAAGATGAATATAGTGATTCACTAGCGTTTAATGGACGTACAGATTTCGTTTGAATCCGCTATAAATAATGAAACTTTGAGCCTATAAATCCCCCTTATCAAAGAGAAGCAACTTTCATGGGCTTTTAGTCGCCGTATTTTCGTCATATTCGCCACTGCATATTTATTATCTTTTTACTGTTGTTTATTTCCCCCATTTACGATCCTAATAAATATACTTATATTCCTTTCTGCGTAGATTCGATCTGGCTTTTAAAATAAATCTCAACCAATTCGCTATGTGTAATAAAAGGCTTATCAATCTAAACGTGCGTGTGAAATAAGATTGTGAAAATTAATTCAATTAGAGAAGGTTATCGGGTTGGATATTCTGGATTTTTTGGAATTTAGGAGGGTGTTGAAGCGTTGCTTCAAATTCTATCATCTGAAAGTTTATCATGGTTTTGAGAAGAAGCATATTTAATGCTTAATAATAATTATAAAGTCCTTTTAGAAGAGCGTTTTCGAAATCTCATCTTGAGTAGTGGTAGTGAGAGACTCGAATTATGCCACCCTCCTTATTAGCCATACTTAACCAGTGCGGCTGGCCATCCCGTTCATTGGGTATGTGCCGATGGGGATCGAACCGTGACCTGTGTCATGACACACGACCACGGTGACCAATGCGCCTTGGACCGCGTTTATAGTTTTGAATTTCTTATGTGATCACATTAGTTTGACACCAAAAGTAGGTCTGCATTTTCGGAGGTAAATCCATTTTGAATAGTAAAATGTTGTGACTGCTGTTATTATTTATTAACACTACACTTGTCAAAGGAAGAAGTATTTAGCCACATGGGAGCATACAACCAAATAAGGGTGGGGAGGTCTTGTATAGATAAATTAAAGACAAGGCACTAAAGAAGGTTTGTTTTATTAAATTTCATCCCCTCCTTATGGGTACAATACATAGCGTTCAATTGTTAGGGTTTCTGAGTGAGTTGATGCTCCCGAAGTTCAGTGCCAACTGATCAGTTTATCCACTTTCTGTTAATATTCAATTTAGTTAGCTGCTATTACTGATGATGCTTCTTTTTAACCTGGCGTTATCGCCTTTTCCTTCTTCATAACTTATTTAATGCTAGTTAGGAATCAGATCAAATTACAGTAATTTCTACTGGGAATGCAAATATAGTGATTCTCACGTAATCTTAACGCCATACCTATTAATTTGGGAAGAGAATGTAATCTTTTTGAAACTGAATATTGGTACCTATGTTAATCCTCTTACCAACAATTACCATTCGTTCCTTTCCTTTGCATTTTAGAGCGTCATCCTGATTTGGATAGAGTTCATCTCCCAAGTCTACCGCCACTTACCTCCCGCAGTGACATGGGTTCGACATATCATAGGAAATTCAACTACTTCGCTCAGCTTCCGGATATTTTTCTGTCTTGTCTACATCCTTCTCAAAGTGAGTTCGGTTTTATTTGGATATTATATCCCGAATTTTTGAACACCAGATATCCAGTTGACCAGAAGGTAGATATTGTAAAGTTTCTATCGAGGATAAGACTTGGATTATTAGAAACAAGGTAGGGTGAAACTTGAAGGCTACAAACTCCCAAACCTATTTAGGAGAACGTTTTTCGACGTTCTTTGTGGGCAGAGATAACATCATGGAGTCTTCCCGGTGAGAAATTCGATTTCTCTACCTTTATTATTCCTAGCTAGACTTTACCAAATGCTGGATTTTATTAGCGGTGGGTTGTTCTCTTATCAGATCTTTTTTTATTGAGCTCAAATAGTATTTGGTGCTCTTTTTGTCTCTAAAACAAGCTTGGGGCCTAGTTTGGAAATTACCGTGTGGAAATTTGCACTCTACGAAGGCTTTTCAATTTCTTGCATTCACTCAAACTTTTGTAGCCACAAATTTTAAGAGTCAGTTCAAATTTGTTTGACAGTCGAAGAAAGCACGCGTCTCAAACTCCGCAGTTTTTTAAGGATTTTTTTAATCTTGATGTTTATGAAATGTCTAGTGAGTGTAAAGTGAGGTTTATAGTCAGTAAAAGTCAAATTATTGTCAAAGTTATTTCATTAATTTGATACAACGGGAATAGGCGAATGGATAGCTCTCAATGGACAGATAGAAGAATGCAACGAAAATGGAAGGCTTTGGTTCTGAACTCAGGGCTTCATAGTAGCTGGATTTGCGATTGACTTGGTTGGTGCTTAATTTTGAAGAGGAGAAATTGGAAGGAAAGGGATAGGGAAAGGAATTGTTGGGATAACAGGAAACGAGGTTACCAAATTAGGAGTAGACTAATAGGTAGCATCTAGTAGTAGACAACTACAATCTCAAGTTGGGCAGAACACTAAGAGTTGACTGCCGACCAAAATCTATTGCCTATCAGCGACTAATATACCAGGGAGGAGGGGGGCACTGAGAGAAATTGAAACAGAGAGGAGTATGAGAGAGGAGAGAGAATTGTGCTAGTAGATAAATGTCAAGTGTGCGTGTTTGTATATGTTTAATAAATGATCGGGGAAATTGAGCTCTAACATCGCTCACTTAAGCATCACTTAATTGGCTTATCCCGCTAATTGAAGTAAACCACTTGGGAACACACGATGGTTCTTGGGGGAAACTTGAGATCACTGCAGGATTAAGCACCTCAGATACCAATGTGAGCTTGGTAGCGGTCTTGAGATTGCAGCAGGGTCAGACACTTCAAGCCCCACTGTGAGGTCGAAATACTTAGGTTCTAGAGATTAAATATTTTGGGAACGCATTGTGAGTCGTTCTTCGGAATAAGTGTCCGTGCTTAACGAATGGAAACGGGATTGGGATATAGAGGCTAAGTTAAGGTATGCTAAGTAGGGTCGATCGTTGTACGTTCTTTTTTCGGCCGACGAGAATCTAATAAAAATACCATCATCTGATCATTAAGACAGCGTAGAGTTATGCATGAATATGTCCATTAGGTAGGATGGCACAATTAACTGAAATCAAGAGTGAGTGCTGGCATTCTTTTCGTAATCCCGCATTTTATTCAAACAATACCAACTTAATTAAGACAGAGATCATTCTGCGAAAAATTTCAGTTTTCAAAAGGCGACCGGAAACATGAATGAGAAATTAACTTTCAATAATAGTTTAGGATTTAAAAGCTTCTGATATAAGTTAGGAATTTTTTCCTTATCTTATGGGAAGAAGGAAAGACTAACTTAGAACGAGCTTTCAATCATTATTTCGATTAGTTAAATAGAATTTCGGGAATTAAAGTCTGATCAAATTAGGACAGTTTTGATTTTCACGGATGGAAAGTTTTTTTCCTCCCGAATTGATTGGCAAAAGTAAGGCTTTATACAGTGCAGTACCTTGGAAGTTATTTATTGAATTCACTAATGGATCTAATTTGACAATTTGAAGCAAAGTTTGAAGTGAAAGAAGATTGATATTTGTGGTCTTTATTAAACTATTCAATGTAGATTATGTTTACTATTATAGCATTCATCTATTAGGAGCGTTAGGTATGAAGGAGGGAAAAGTTTGATTTGATCATATGCTCTATCCCAGTAAATTATTCCTAGTTTTAAATGACCACACAATTCCCAATTTTCGGGCTGTGCTGAAATGTCATGAAATTTTGCGGTGGTACTTTACGGAAATAATTGTCAATTTTTCCTACTTTAAATTCTCATCTACAAATTATCAGTTTCTCTTATCAGCTCATTTATCTTTTTCTTATAGGCCATTGCGATAGGAACAGTTGTCGCCTCGATGTGGCCAATTTTTAAACCTCGGACATTTTCCCTAGTATGTATTATGCCACTAATATATTACGTGATGAGTAATATTTAGCTGGGGTTTATGATATCATTACCTTGTTTTTTTGTAGCCCTATCAGACCAATTTTATCAGCTCAAAGGAGGACAAAGAGTTGTGCCCTCTTTGTTTTGAGAAAAGAGGCCCCAAGTTGGCGATTCTTAGATGCAATGTGAGATTTTCTTATTTCTGGCGTTTCTTTTGGATTTGTCCATTTTGTTATGAACATAGATCAAGGCACGAGAGTAGGTAGAGTATTTTGGAGGTATTTTCAAAAAATAATTAACTAAATAGCATAAATTTAATATGAAGTTAACGCGCGTTACTGCGTCGCCACTGATGTAGTCATCTGGTTATATAATCTGGACTGCCTACTATGACTATGGTAGCTCAGATCTACAGGGAGAAGGGAGAAAACTTGTAATACAATAAAAACTAAATATCTAATCTTTATGATATACAACCTGGATTTAGGGGTTATTAAATAACTTTTTGGCTAGTCATAAATATTAGCGGTGAGAAGACTTCTTTCCAAGGTACGATCACAGGCATAGAGATCGAAAAGTCATTCGCCTGAGTAACAAACTCCATCCATAGCATTTTATGTTCCTGGCTTTGGAAATTTCAGGCTCTATTCCTATAATGTGAAGTTATAATATTGCAATGTTAAGGGCTTCGGTTGCCTTTGGTGCTTCTCTCTATCGATATGGTTAAAACCTTGAATACATTATTGATTAATTCACTTGCAGCACACATTTTGTCGGGACTGTATGGACCGGTGGTTGATACAAGGCAGCGAATGTCCTCTCTGTTCTCTCTTCTTGGGCGAAGAATTCACTACTTGGCGGGATGGATCCACCTCCTGTCTTGTCTATTTCTTCTAACCTTTGAAACAAACACAACCACTTTTTCTTCCTCTTTCATTACTTCTTTTTGTATACTGTCGCTCAATAAAGGGATATGTTTTTTGTGCTAAGTCATGGTCTTTTGTCGTTTACTGTTGTCATCAGAAGAGTGGAATACTTTTACAAATTTACAAGGAGATCGGTAAAACAGTCCAGGCATGAATTAGTGCCGATTAGAATTTAAAAATAAAGTCAGGGTGTCGAGAAGACCCGAATGATTTACATTTCAAATTCATCGGATTGTCTGCTTTTTACTTGGGGTATAGCGTGTCATTTCCAAGTGCTCTAAAGTTCATACGCATATTTGTTTGTCTATTTTTCTTCCTATGGCAATTATGGTTAATAGTAATAAACTATGATTTTCAGGTGGTGGAGATAAATAGGCTTTACATTTAATTATTACCCGAGTGGATCAATTTGTTTCAAAGGAAGGGGATTAAATAAAATTAGAAGACGAAATCAGGGTATCAAAAGAGTCTTGCGAAATTTGATTTTGAAATTCAGATCGGATGCTTCTTACCTCCTGGGTACAATTCGGAGTTTCAATGCCCAAATTTCAGGATTTGTCGCTTGCTTCCTGAGTAAATTCAGGTCTGCGGAGTCCAGCTAAGATACTGAGTGGATGATAGAGAGCTAACATGTTTTTGACGTAGCAGAGCTCGCTTGGGTCCCCTGAAGTTCAGCTATGAGTATGATATTCCCCTCAGTATGTACTAAAATTCAGTCTCTTTTCCTCTTATTCGCGTATAAGAAAATAAGATCTGCGCACGAAATGACGTATTTGTATTCTCATTCTGCATCCTTCCCCTAAAGACCAGTAATAATAATTCCCAAACCCACTTAGGAAAGCGTTTTCCAAAGTTCATCTTGGGTCGAAAGTAGCATCATGGAGTCTCCTCCATGAGAGACTCGAGTGCTGCTACTCTATATCAGCCGTTCTACCACTGACTGTTCGCCTATGGGAATTGAACCCGTCACCTCGAACGCAGCAGATATGCACGGCGAAATTTTCATTTACCTTCTTCCAAAAATGCAGTTAAATGTGTACAAAATAGAACGGTTATCCCATAAATTTGGTCTCCCTTCTCCGAGTCCTTTGGATCGTCTGAGTAAAAGCTTATCTAAGTCAATAGATAAAACTGACTTCCGGGCTGTTTAGTGGAGGCAAATGCTCACAAGGTAACCAAATTGTTGGAGCTAAGAATACGACTATCGGCTAACAGCAGACAACCACAGTTTTCAGAGATCGAGAAAATAGTGTCTAGGGTTAAGCAGAATTTATTGAACGTCAACAGTTAAGAGTTGAGTTAGGTAAGGAGAACGTTAACGAAAAACTGGACGAAGAAAAATGTAAAGGAATATAGAGAGAGCGCAAAAATGACCGCTAATCTTGTAATCTCCATGTGTTAGTTTTTGCTGGTAAAAATTGAGTTATGTCGAAAGAGACGAGAAAAGAGAGACAATAAATATCCTCCAATTCAGATGATTGAAAACAGTTCAATCAAACGCAGAAAGGTAAAAATAATTTTTCCTCTAAGCGGTTTCAACTGATATTGCCCAAAAAATATTTCAGAAAAAACATTTAGGGGTAACTCTTCCATATTTAATAAGTGCTGTCCTCTCAGAATAATTGCCAGCTGGGAATTAGCCATTAAGGCACGAGATTTCATGGTTGATTACTCCTTGAATGGAGTTCATTTGAGTAATCCATTACTATTCCTGTTTGCACGTTTATGAAGATGAAGTCTCCCCACTTCTGCACCCCTGGCCAATCAAGTTGTGTATATTAATAAGGAGATGGAGAGCAGAATTTCTTGAATTAGGAGTCTTCTTCCTTTTGAGTAGCTATAGTTGGCAGTCCTGATTATATAATAAACAACGTGCCATCATAGCGACGATATGGCTTTGTATCAGCATTCATTGAGATTTAATTTAGATTTAGGCTTTCAGATTCTTCCGACAGCCAGAAGTAATTTAAACTCATCCGAGGTCCAATAAACGCAGTTACCCTGGGGAGAAGGTAAAAGGTAGCCTGAACATTCATATTAATAGGAAGCCTGTTAAATTAAAAAGTTAATTGGATGTAAAAAATATATACAATGGATCAAAAATTTTCGAAAATTCAAAGGAAACTTGCAGGCTTCATTTATTATGTTGGATTATGGATTATTGAATTCCTACGCTCACATCGAAATAATGTAAGCTCGCTAATGTGACAATTATTGGCTACTCAGCCAACCAATCATTTTCCACGTATCCATTCCTACTTAGGCAAATCTATTTTCTAAATGAAAAGTTATTGTTTGAGCTGCAGGTCTCCCTTCATCTTTCTGGGATCTGAGTAGTTGACGCTTAATAAAAGAAATAGAAGATGACAACTAAATGTTACTTTTTTCGCAAATATGCTTTATTGACGATCGAGGAAGGGATAAAGAATTTATCAATTATATTTCGCCATCTGAAACGCCTAAGACTAGGAGATGAATGAACTCGCTAGATAATTTTACACTCCATTGATAGGGTAATCCGCAAACGCCTTTGCATGCTTCTATTCCTTTTATACATCAAAAAAGGTCACCATGGAGCAAGTAGATCGGCTTTTGCCTCCACATTTAATTAATGTTATTTGAAAAAGGGGGAAGGAAATTCGTTTTTCATTTCTCAAGGAACGTTCTTCATCATCCAGTGTGATTATTCGCGAAGAGCTTTTAATCTATTATTGATAATGACACAAAGTGACATGAAATTCGGGCAAAGACCTTCATTTTTAATATTCATTCGTGGATAATCCAGTGAGCATGCATTGGTGGTCTAATGGTAGAGTTTAATTATTGTCGCTAAAGTTCGTTGATTTTGTAATTGGAATGATAAATTTTGATGACCAGTAGATTGAAATAGAGATATGAGTAATAGAAACGTCTAAATCGGAGAAAAAATAGTGTTCTTTTAAAAACGATGGATAACACTAATTACTGCTCGAACGATCGTAGATCAAAGTTTTCTCTTAGGATAAGGAATCGTCTATGATTCTTCTTCTTCTTCTTATTTTTTGAACTGCTGACCGTGTAATCTCATATACTCATTCCGAATTCAAGGCAGTTTAGCGAAATGAAGAGAAAACGTTCCCTTGAATTTTGGAATTAACCGCTACAAGCCAAAGGTAGAAAAGAATATCTTCAATCTTTTAGAATTTGTAGGTCATGTCCGATTTATATTTTTAATTCAATCTTTAAATAACCAGACTTAACATTATTATTTTCTGAGAACAGTGACTATTGAGCTCAGATTAGTTAAAATTTCGGCTGATATAAAAGAGGTAAATTTTCACTTCCACTAACTAAGTCGCTCTGTTATAATGAAGATGAGAGTGGTGCATCCACCAATTTTTTTCATCTTGAGCAATTTAAGAAGCAAACTTTCCCATGGTATCAGACAAAATTGGTTAATGAAACCACAAATGAAAACTGCTTCAATTGTCCACAATCGTTGTGAAAATAAAACGACTGAAATGAACCACTCAGGAATTCCAAGAATTGGAAATTATTAAGAACTGCGAGGATCTACTTAGAATTGAAAATAATCGGAAATTCCGATTTTAAGACTAAATTTTTTCTGTTTGTTCTTCATTCTCATTTGATTAACATGGTTTTTAAATCTTATGCCTTCAGTGACTTTCATTCGGATGGACTAAATAAATCAGAATGACTCCGGGGCTCCTGCACTTACAAAATAATTTTCCTAGACCGACTTGAGAATTATTGTCATTAAATATAAAATATATAAATAAAAATATACATATAAATAAAACAAATATATATATATATAAATATCAAATTTTGTTAAAATTATAATTTTGTTTGATATAAAGGAACATAGTTTCTTCAAAAGAACTTAAATTAATAATTTCAATATTTATTCATGTTGCTGTTAAATATTTACAAATCTTCTGTAATTGTTAAGATAAATCTAAGTTTTGAGTTGTCGAATGGTAGAATTTTGAGTAAATTGTAAAAGTTTACTTAACCCCGCGTTACTACTTAATTTGGGCGATTTTTGGCGCTTTGGGAGATTGACAACGTTTAAGTACATTTAAACAAAGTATGTCAACCAATTAAAATAACCATATTCATGATACGGTGTATGATTTACTACTAAGACTTATTAAAATTTGCCCTTTGAACTTACTTTTTTCATATTTAAACTAAAATATTTTGTTTAGGAAACTCATTTTGGTCAAATTATTTCAAAATAATAATAATATGATTTACTATATTTTATGTACCGATTTGAATTATTTTTGAACCATTAGAAACTTTCGAGAGCTTTTCACACAAATTGTTTTTGTTGTTGCTCGTGGAAACTCCTTTTGAATTAAATGTCTCTGGCTTTATCCCAGAGACATATCTTTTAAAGAAATAAGTAAAATAAATGTGTTAATTACTATTTCAGCGAAACCTGAAAGTCACGATTGTCTGTTTTCTTTCAACAAGGGACCAGACTGCCGTCTTTAGCATTTTTCTCGCTCTGTTGTGATGCAGGAGTTTTTTCAAACTCAGGCAATATATACGCCAAATGTGGTGCCAGTTATGCCGTGCAAGTTCAGTTTTCTACAAAAATTATGCAAATGATAAAATCTTTTATAAGTATAATTAGTAATAATTGATTTAATTGAATAATGTGTACTTTGAATACCGGATGCTTAATAATTGTGGTGATTATATTATTTAGGCCCACTCCACGTAACTCACATAGAACACTCGTGCTGATATCTTTCTGATTTCGTACTGTTCGTTAGAAATGGTATTGCACTCGGAGATCTCAGCGAAAAAACGTGTGAATTCCCAATTATGTCCAGGCTTAATACTAGCTTGACTAATTCAGCCTTGAACTTTTACTGTTTATCGCTGTACCATTTGCGGAGTCATATATGTGAAGTTATTAGAGGTACACATTCTCCTAAAGTGACTCTCCGACTAAAAGCAAATTTCACACGTCCTTTTATACGAGAGCAATGAAATGCAATGATCCTATTAGTATCAACTGAAAACCGGAAAACGACTTTGGTTCGTTGAAAATAGCATGAGCTTCATACAACTAAAAATTTAGAATGATTCAAGTCTTATGTAAATACAGTGACTATTTAAATAGTTTCTATTCCCGTATTCCAGATGAACTAAAAATCAGTATATTATCATGGAGGTTAGGAATTGGCGAACGTGAAAGGCTCACGGGTTCCCC
>CAADRB010000110.1:58886-104852 GCA_900708905.1 Hymenolepis diminuta
CTCAGGAGAATTTAAGGCTTTGATTTCGACGAAGCTGTCTTGATTCTCTCTGAAATGTTTAGTGGAAAGTCTTCTTACCTCTCTAGACGCTTTAAATGTCGTACAATTTCCATAACATGATGAAGACGGGACGACCTGTGCTTGCTGTGCGCGTGCTTATTACGTACTCTCTGGTTTGTCTAACCTTTCGAAAGACCATTTCAAAGGTTTTCTGCTTTAGTGTAGTTTTAAGGATATTATTCAATTGATATCTAGTGTCGAATTTCCAGCATTACTGAAGAAAGCGAAAAAAATCACATAAGAGAATCCTGCATGTGAAAATAAGAATTTTGACATAAGGTGCGATAGTGCCATAACGCAGCAGAAATTAAGGGAATACAATTATGTGAAACAAAGTGAAAGAATTTCTAGTGGGTGTGTCACTGTATGTCTTCCCTCTCCGTAAAACCCTATCTGAATGTTGACTTTGTGGCGAATTTGTTCTGTGCAAAACTCACGTATACAATTTATATTCGAAGCGTGGGCACAAGGAAACAATACGGTGAATGAAAACATCAGCAAGAAAGAAAAACATGACATTGAGGGTCAAAACAACGAACCATACTAAGTTCTCGAGTGTTTCCTTAACGAATAAGCTCAATAGTATGAGTAAACGGAAATATGTGACTGTGCCGATAAATGGTCATGGGGTCAAACTGCAGTTGAACACAGACTCTAATCTTAATTTGATAAAATCAGCACTAATTCCTTCAAATATGACAGCACAGAATGAATCCTGTAGAATTTCAAATTTTGCAGGCGAACTGAAATGGAATGTCTGCTAGAGTGGTCAGCAGATGTGAACCAAATGCTTTGTGACTAATCAGCCTGACTAATCAGATCTTATTGGTCCTCCCTAGTTGGACGAAGTGAAGTTGCTGAAAGAGCTTGAAAAAGAAGCACTAAAACTATAGCTGAATCCTGCCGTAGGTATGAAAATTAAACCAGCAATTAAAGTAAACCATGCTAAGCAAACGGGGAATGAATGTCTGTCTTGGTAACAAGAATGAATGAATTATGTTGCTCCAGGCGTCCAAAGCAAAAATTCAGAGTTGATAAATATGAAGGAATAAAGACTAGCGAAAAAGGAGAGAGAGAGAGAGACGGCAGTAATGATGAAAGCTGTTCTTCTGAACTTCTTTACAACTCCAAATCGATTGTCTGGTTGAAAAATCTAAAAAGGAATTACTAATGGGAAGAAGCAGAATGACGTCGAATGAATTACCTGAATGTATCCTTGCAGGAGGAATGATTCTCTCGGACAGAAAGCTGAACCAACGGCAGGACCTCAAGCGAACCCGATGATGAAATTCTACGAAGCGGGGAGGTGCCAATGCGGCGATATTATAGTAATATGAGGAAAACTATTTTATTAGAGATATTAGTGATCGTAACAGGAATCAAAATGGGACACATACTGTCCGATTCATAAATTATAACCAACAAAAATTTCTATCGAGTCACACCTTTCCAAATTCAGAACTATAGACTCTACAAGTTTGACTTAGTAATGTCTACTGAACGGCTACATCTTTGTATTCATTTGTGTAGAAAAAAGAAAACTTGCTGTGCTATTGCCCTTCTCAGTCCCATCGAACTTTACTAAAACAAAGACTGTTTTCAAATAGTTTTGATAAAAGAGGAAATTTGACTCTAACGAATTAGAAAGTTCACTTTTCCTACTTTTCAGCATTTCTGATTTGTCTCTAGTTAAGTTTAGTTTCAGTAGAAACTCTCGAAACGGAATTCCCTGTGGATCTTCTTGCGTATTATGTGAAGTAATGGTTACATTAATAGCAAATGAGCATTATTTAGGTGCGTTATGGGATCAATAAATAGAGATAATATCTGGCTGCTCATAATTTTCAAATTTTATGTTACCGATAAGGTTTATAGAAATAGGTCAAACGTGGCTAAATGCTACGTTTCGTGATCAAATTTCTCCAGCCCCCCCCCCCTTCCCCCCAATATAACTTAATAATTGTATAAATTAGTTCCTCTTTCGCTGTAGGAGGTTGTTTACTCAATATTTTTGGAGTAAGAAGAGAAACTTGTGAAAAGAGTCATTTTTAAAGCACAAAGTTCATAGCATATTTGCCAGGATCTCACCGGAGAGAAACATTTATAGACAATGACATTATTTTTTATTTGAACGCCGGTAAAATTTTCTATGGCAATATAATCGGAAAAATCCTATCTAGTTTATGTGAGATGAAAGCCCAAATTGCATCATGCAAAGTGTTTGATCAGTCATTATTGCCACGAACTGCAAAATAGTTTAATCAGATTTGAAGGGAGAAGCTAGTGGAAGTACGGAATGAAGTCAGTTCATCGGATTGTCTACTTTCCCTAGGTAGACGCATTTTTTTGCGTCGTGCCTTAATGTCCTTGGATTTGATCCCTGAGTTAAAGAATAATTTCATGACCATCATGTTCAGAGCTAATTAACTGATAGAAGGATAAAAACATGCTGTGCTGTGCTGTGCACCAGAATTGCAATATCAATGCTACGTCGTAATCATCTCACTTGCACGTCATAACCATGATAAGTTACGACATGACAAAGTCATTCATTGATTGGTTCACTGTCTGAACTCCAATAGCCATATATAATTGATTTACTCTTCTCCATCCAATTATAACTCTGATTACAGATCTGTGAATATATTCTATATGAAGTTGATAATTGCCCGGCTAGTGGACTAGTCTTATCTAGTTCAGTCTTTGCCCTTTCTCTCTTTCTATATAGTGTGAGCAACTGTAGCGTACTTCATAATATTCGCCTGAATATACCATAAAATATTAATCAAATGGTTATGTTGACTGGCAGACCATGTCGTTTCCATACATCCCAGTTTCTAAGTTGTAGAAGATTTCATGAAATTGCTTTTATCAGTTAATGATTTCACTCAAGAATTAGGGAGGAGTAGAGGTGGATCAAAGATTTGAAGATTGGAGTAATGGACTAGAATCAAAATTGGAAAGGGTACCATTTTACAAGATTTATTTGCTTTCCTAGGACAGCTTCAATGTTTCCCAAACTCAGAGCAATGAACAGTGTAGAAGAATAGAGGAATGATTCAAGTCTTATACGAGGTTAATCCTCTTCTCATGGAAATATAGAAATGATATTTGAATAAATAATGACAATTTACCTCAGAAATTATTTTAAATTACTTTAATAAACATAAAGCAAGTATTCTTTATGAATAGGGAAAAAACTTGGCGATTTGAATTAGCAAAAATTTAACTAAATGCATTTTTATTTTTAGAAAAAATCCTTTAACACTTCTTGTCACTAAATCAAGCGAAATATGGAGTGTACAACCGATCTTGTATCGAGCAAGCGCGGCCGTGAATGCAGCCACGAAGCATTACTTTTGGATGATAAATTGGAAGTTTCGAAAGGTTACAGCAAAAATCCTTTAAAGTTAACTGCTCTGTCTGACATTTGATACTTCAGATATAGATTATCAGTGAACTAACAACCCTGATAGAACAAAAGTTTCAAATATCGATATTGGGGTACAAACAGCTAATTTCTTCGTGATAATGTCTCCAAATAATCGATTTACTGAATTTTATGCGCTTATTTCGTCATTGTATTCAACGATCCACTGGTGCATCTCAAATTGTATACTACTAATTAAAAATAGTAGTAGAGTGGTGCTCATACTAATTAAAAATAATTAGCATTAATTTTCGGCGGCAAAAATATTCCCCAGTTGATACATAGCAACAAATTAATTTCAGTGTTGATTAATGAGAATTAGTTATTTTATCAGAAATGTGATGTAAGACATCACATTTAAGTCTTAATCAATGGGAACTATTTTGAAGCAATGAATAATGGCTTAATGAAGTTGAGGTAATATTTTGCTGCTCTAGTCTGCAGTTGACATAACAGACCCATAAAATGATCAAGATCAGCCAGTTAGACCGGCTAATCGGCCGGCCAGGATCGTAAACCTGGCCACATAGTAGGCCCTCTTTCAGACATGACGATATGACTATCCCAGTCATCAAGTCCACTTCTTTTGTCTATCAAATCGATTACAATTGGCTCCTTACCAAGGTGAAATTCAGTAATGGCAGGCATAACTTGGAAGGAAATAAGTTGTTGATGACTTTTTCATGAATAATTATCCTCATTACCATTCATCCAATATTTTCTTCACTCTTCAATTCCCTGGTCTGAGAGGATTTTTGAATCTAAGGCCAGAAATAAATTTAAAATCAATATTAGTGTATTTATTCATATCTAATTTAGAAGACCTTCATGATTGGATTTGATTAAGAGAATTCTCCACTTGTTTATTGTTAATAAAATACTTCCGGAAAAAGAATGGGTTATTATTATTAAAGTCATCCTCTAAATCACTCTCCTCTCCGACTATTGTGTTGAGATCAGTTTCATAGCCGGAGTCAACATCTCTCTATTGAAATGTTCAACATCGGATTCATCCAAAAGTACCTGTAAATCTGATTCATTTTCTCTGAAATTACTATCAATAGTTTCTGTGTCAGACTCCTGTTCTTCTGTAGACATTTCTGACATCAAATTTTACTTCAACGTGTTCTAGAAACGTGTGTAAGGGTAGCACGTGGGTTCATTAAAATGGAATCGACTAAAACAATTTCAGGTCCAATATTGTAAAGCATTATCTCTGGTATATATATTAAAAATATAATACAAGCAAAATACATAATAATTTCCTTGTTCATCGAAATGATGATAACATCTCCAATGATCCAATGACCTCCGCTGTTTACCATCCTGCGTTTCAAGTTTATATACACGATTAGATGGTGGCTGTTCATTTCATTAGTTATAGTGATATCTGCCATAAGATCTTTTAACATTAAAAAATGCATTAATTATTATCGGGTTAGTTTAAATTACAAAATATAAGTTGCCTCAGAGACCCTACGCACTCTGTATATATGGTGGCCGTTGTGACAAAAATGGTCGTATCTTCTCATATCTATTCCTTTCCATGATTCTCGGTTTGTAAATTTTTTTCATGTTCTTCATAGATCTTTATGTCCTTTCCTATTAATTTATCTCATCTGTGAGATATTCCCTGAGATTTAGATCACTCTTTCTACACTCCTTCAAACAGAACAGGGGTGGAAAATATGTCTCAACCTTGCTGAATCAAAGGGAAGTTCATACATCTGTACGCAGAACAGACCAATATGGAATCTGAACCATGGAAGGACAGCGGTCATTGGCTAGAGCTAACGATTTACTCATGCTAATGACCTTCGCTCGAGGTGGGAGAATTGTAGTCTTGGCATGGAACTATTTCCTCCCACCTTTTGTACTCTTTGGTTTTATCTTTCATTCATCTTATGGATTTTTTGCTTCTTGCTTGCCGTATCTATATAATATGCTTTTCCAGAGACTATTTAGACCACGTCTCTTATATTTTTGTCTAGAGATGAGCAATCTTCGCAGGTAGTGTCACATTCACCCATCACCCTCATCAATATGCAGGCCCACAACGGCCCTGACTATTATACATTTAGCCGGGACAATAACTGTTATCGGTCTTGTAGTGTTGTAGTCTTCGATATTAATAGTATGATGATGACATAAATTAAATTACATTTGATAAAATGTCTTGGTGGAACAACCCTTCCCCATCCTCGGCTATGGGTTAACTGTAACCTAGCCGTCTCCATTGAGTAGCGACAGAAACTGGACTTCCCAGTATTCCAACAATGCAGAAATCAAATTAATGGCATATACACAGTATGTATTTTCGTAAAAGACCAGGCATTCGATTCCTTCATCGTTTCCGGACATAATTCCACCAGTCAATGTCTGTAAATCGAAAAGACAAGACCCTCAAAAGACTAAGGAGTACGCCACCTAACCCACCCGCATTCCTTTGGAAGTTGGACTTTCCCATAATCAGCATAGAAAATTTCGCCATGTAAGGAATTCTGAGGAGTGGAATAATTTTATTGAATGCATTTATGTGTTCTGCACGATCTGCACAATTCTCTGTACTTATCCAGCCGGAAATTGCAACTAGCTTCGAATTCGTTGTTACGAGGTCCATGTGAGTACAAATATCTGTTGCAGTACACATTTGGAACTGTCGATTTTCACTAAATTTTTCCCAGTTCTCTGCAATTTGAGATGTACAAGCTTCAGCAGAATCTCACCAGACATTCTCAGTATTTATCTCTGTGATTCTACAATCTAAAGACAAACATAAATCACCTATGCCACTTAGATAGGTCACACACTTCAACCTTCACCTCACCTTGAACTTACCAAATTTGTGCAAACAGACTAGTTTTCCATTGCAAATTTTACACGCCAGGTGGTACATTTTAAAAATTTCACGGATTAACTTTTTCATTGTAAGCATATCCCACGGCGGCCCCAACAACACTAGGAAAATATAACAAGCTGACGAAAGGATCAATGAATTTACCTTGATTCAAAATCTTCCTTGTCTTCACAGTGAATGCTTCCAGATAACCCACGATGTTTCTTGAATGTGATGAAATGTGCTGAAAGCACCATTATACGGGCTTTAACTTCTTCTCCTTCCTTAGTCTGAAGATGAGAAGATTTTGAAAAGAGACAACGGCACGCATCACCTGAAGGGAAATATCGAGGCTTTCTCGATGCTGAAGCATTCCACTGAAGTGAACAAGAAAATCGGGATTCGCTTCTGGATTGACTATTTCGAAGATAGCGGACGCAGCCAGTATTATCTCCAAAGCACTTGGAGATAACACGTCCTTCACACTTTATACCGTACATCGGCTGCGTGTTTAAATACATTTCAACATTTTTTATAAATTAACGTAATATGTATATGCTTGCCATAACGTAAAGGAAGATTCCGCTGTTGTCAACTTTACCCAAATTCAAAAAAAAAAGGCAACATCGAAATCAATAAATTAAAGTCATATGTGGAAAGTTAAGAGGAAAAGCTGAGGTGCATGTGCTGTTTAAACGAATTACAACAATCCTGTCAGTCTATCTTGAGGGAGATTGTAATAGAAAAATTTAAAACCTAACGAAGTGGAGAAAAAAAGTCTCACTTTGTACTTAAAACAGCTACTGTCAAATAGCTACTATTGGTCATTAAGGAAATGTATTCATCCAGATCACATGAACAGACACTCGCTTTAATCAATTGGTTTAAAGGGTCTGATAGTGACAATTATGAAATCGCAGTACCTGTGCACTCCGATTTATAGATCTGCTCGTTCCTGCTTTGCATTGCTCACCTGCTGACTCATACTTAATTGTCAGGGGAAATCCTCGAAATCAGACAGCCCCTCTAAATGTACTATAAGCTCCAATCGTGGTAGGCATAGACTCCCAAACTTAATGGACCAAACAGAATCACACTTCTCCACAGAGGGTGGATCATTGTGGAAGACGAACTGAAAGCTCAGTGTAATCATTGGCAGGCTAATAGTCATTGTTTGTTATTGCTCAGGGTGGAGTTAGGCGGATATGTTGCAAATGGCCTTCTAGTCTCACCATTTGTGGTCTTTATGCTTCTCGATCATTATTTCCATCTTTCATACGCCTCACATGCTTTATGCCATGCCATTTTTACTTGCCTTATTTATACGATGTCCATTAAGAAAGATATATCCACAGCACTTTATTTAACCTTCATTCACAAGACCATTTTCATATACTCTGTTCAGACGCTTAACCAACTCTCCTTCTTTCAATTCTCTCCCTTTCCTCCCTCCCTCTGCTATCGTCTAATGCACTACTGTCCATCTCAACTCCCTTTTTCTGATGTGTGAAAGGTTGTTGCATCCTGTTTGCCTTTAAAATCAGTAGAATCAGCAGAAAATATTTCAGTTAGATTACAAAAATAGCTTTACCGGGATTAACGTTGCTGTAAACTCATTCAGAAGCACAATTAGAGAAAAAATAGTGAAATTTGATTTTCGGAAATCATAAGGATGTGAAACGGTGAACAGTTTTGGTACCCTCCTCCTCTTTCACCCCCTACGTTAGGAGGCCAAATCGAATGTTTTCAGTGCATAGAATCGAGTAAAATAAGAATGCTGTCGTAAATCCATCCATCATTTACCAAACCATCGATTTATGGACTTCTAAACTCAGACTTGGATACGTAAGACTCCCGCTGAATAAACCATCGCTGTTAGTATTAGTCAACCAGTCAGCCAGTCATTTTGCACTATCGGCCTCTATTTACGTACATTTAATTTCTCAGTCGTAGACCCTTGTCTGAGGTGCAAGTCTTTGTCCTTCCTCCTCCTGCAGTCTGAGTAGTTGTGGCTCTATAAAGTTGACAAATGAGCAAGTTATAAAACCTTATAAAACTATTCTCTTATTAAGATGCTTTCCACATTTAATAAGTAAACATGAGCTTCATCACAGGATGTAGTTGTAATAATTGTCTGGAGTTAAATTTAGACTCCATAAAGAAAGATGGATATAGTAAAAAAAATTTGGGTAGAAGAATTAGCTAGTTGACAACTCCCTATTCTTTATTTCCATTCAATCTGTCATTTAGCATTCATTCTTGAGTCAAATAAACGACTCAAATTTAATAGAAAGTTAATCTTTACAAATGTCGGCCTGAAAAGTCAAAATTCTGCTGGCTTATTTAGAAATAATTTTATATGAGAAAATTGGCAAGGAAATGCCTATAGAATAAAACCAATTTAATAAGAATTGTCACTAGTAGTGTTTTCATATAATCGTTCAATATCTGGGTGAAAAAACCATTGTGGATTTTAAGTAGAACTTAATCAACGACTAAATATAGTTACAATCACAATCAACAAAGTAGAATTTCGATGCTTCTCAGTTTTCAGAGAGGCCTTTGATATTCTTGTGGAAGTCCTGTAATGACCAATTCAAGAAAAGACCCAGTGATTGATCATTCAAATGTACGTTTTAGAAAGGTATTCTTCAACTCTTATCAGTTTATCGACTATTTTGGTTAATGAAATTCGCGATATGAAATTTTTTCAAGCATAAATGAAAGCAATCAGTTTTTAATTCTTTAATATCTTAGTTAATTTATCATTCTCTACCACAGCATAAAAATTTCCAGTTGATTTCTATCCAGTTGACACTTTTATCATGCTCCGACTTCAATTTCAAAAGAGATGGGGGTGGGAGTTTAAATTATTAATAAAAGTGCAGCTTAAATTCATTTATTTGAATGCAATTAAAATTTAGACAACTATAAAAATAGTGTCCGTTACTTGAATGCTACGGACTTAACGCAGACTCATAACAATAAAATTTGAAGCAAAGCGATTTAAATTTATAATCCATGTAACATTCCAAAAGGCATGGCAATAATAAATTTAAGCGATTGCTGATAATTCACATTCGCACAAATCCAGCGATCTGACGAAATATATTTCGATATTCTTTCCTTTCTGTGCAATAAGTGACATTTTATAATTGCTTGTATATATTTCTCTTCCCGTTGGCTTGAATCTTATATGTTATTGAATCAATACACTTTCTGTTTAATAACCATCTTCATAGTGAACTTTGTAGGAAAGAGGATAACAAAGTGATTGGCATTAATAATCTTTTCGCTAGTCAGATTATTAATAATTAAATTCATTTCTAATTACTTGATATAAATACTGATTTAAGCTCCCCACAATGAAGAAATAGGCTAATAATCTAAATGTCAAAAATTATCATTTTTAACAATGGAAATATGTAAAAATCTCATTAAATATTACCATGAATGGTGCTATGTAGTTTTGGGCATGTAACCGTGCGAATAATTTAATAAAAAATATTAATAAATGACGATTTTTACGATTGAAGTATTAAAGCATATTTAAAATAATTTCTTTATATGCGCCTTTAAACGTGTTCAAGGTGAAGCGCTTACAATTTACACGAAAAATGCTGATTGAAGTTGAACTATTAGATGAGACATTTTTGCAGATAGATTTTAAAGTAAGATAATTTTATCCGATCATTTTTAGGATTTTAATATTAATTCTTTTATAAATGCAATACTTATTTTTCTACGTATACCAGACTTCTCAGGAATCGGTGTAAATTATATAGATAATGAGTAGGTTACAATCATTTCTAATTTGTTTAGCGGTCATTATATGTGGTTACCATGTGATGGAAATCTGCGTGATATTGATTTTCATAAGAATTTGCCAATTGTTGCGTTATTTTTACGAATTAGGTACATGTACATATCTATTTGCCCAACATTTCGTAGGTTTTTCGCTTCAAACATATTGAAGATATATCCTGTTGAATCCATCTTTCAGTATTTTCTATATGGAGTGTCAAGCTTGGCTAAGGTAAGTCTAATGAAATATTTTTCAAGTATTACTTAGCTGGAACTACCTAGTGCGGTATTATCACAACTTAATAGACTAAAATCGTACATCTTCACCGGTTCTCGAAAGTAATTTTGTGATTTATTATTACTACGATTTTTAGTTATATTACGTCCGTTAATGATCAAGACGAAGACTCGAAGTTAGATATTTTGCGTGGATTTCCCGATTCTGATTTAACATGTCGCGGTGAGGCCTTGCTAAGGTACACCTTTATTGCACTTATTTATTTTAGTTAGATTTCTTGAGTTTCTTTACAAGTTACCTTGCTTCAATGGTCATATTTATGAATTTGAAAATATTGAGGATGGGAAGATATTTCTTATCGTAATTTTGCCTACCGGATTGAGAAGGTACCAAGTGGAGAAAGACACACACGAAATCAGTGAAGATATTTTGATACCATGGCACAAAATGCGATCAATTTTTGTGGAGGACAGTTATTTGTCAATCGAGCACTTGCATAAACATACGTAAGTGCTTTCATTTCGGTATTATTCGCTACTTTTTGCGTAAATCTTTTTTCTGTTTAATTATCTGCAGATCTGAAGGGAAAAACAAGGTACTAACAACAAGTTGGTTGTGTCCATCTTATTGGCATGCCATGAATTTGTGTGCTGAAGTCATACACCAGCGTCTTTGGCACTTATCTGAGCTCAAAAAAGATGATAGTTTCTACAATATTGAGGTTAGTACAACACACTGCTTAGTATTTAAAACCTATTAATATAATATATATCCTCATTGAATGAAAGTACTTTATAACTCTTATTTTGGGCTTATGATTATCATTCTAGATTCTCTTTGATGAAAGACTCACATTCTACCATTTTTTGACTAATTTTTCACTGAGTGTGCACGAATGGGCACAGAATCTGCAAACTCTGATTTAAAAGAGATTCAAGATAACCGCTACCTCATTTTCGTACAATTTTGTGCATGTTCGTAGAATCGATTTTAGCTCCCTTTCAGTGATTCGAACGGATAATAAAAATGGAGAAGAGGGAAGGGAGAGGGATGTGAATTACTTACAAAAATTTATTAGGCATAATATTCATTTGCCTAAAATAAGCGCTGGAGAACGGGCTTGGTGTTAATTTCATATATGTATAGTTTGAAATGTGTTTATATGAGGTTTTCCTAGCAGAGAACAGTATTTTTGAAACAATTTTCTATGCCTCTTCCCATTGTACTCATTTTTGAAAAAAATAAACAGATAGGCGATGGAATATCATTTTCCTTGAATGAATTTCCACTGTGGTTCATTAACTATCACCTTTCTAGCAGTTAGTCACGTAATTTAATTGTTTTCCTATATGAATCTTTGTTGTAATAAGTGGATGTGTTATATTTTTCTTATCACCATCGTCAGTGATCGCCTTGATCCAAACACAAAATTAGGAAATGGTTAGATTGATGACGAGTGATGGAGTTGACCGGAAATAAGGAGTTTAGGCCTTCGCCACATTTAAAAAGGAGGTTCATAAATAAGCTGAGAGTGTTTGTTAGCACGTGAACCAGTCACCACCGAAATAGATTCATTCTGATAATTAAAAATGATCGGTCGAATTGGCGGCTCACCTTGATCATTATATGAACTTTTCACGCTCTCATCATTGTCGAAGGCTTAGATTGAGCAGACTGTGTAATTTAAGTGGCCTAAGCAGAATCGGAGTTTATTAGAGAAAAGGTCCACGAATTAGTGGGACAACAAGGGGTTGGATTTAGATAGCAAAAAAGCAGGAAGTCCCACGCAGCCTATGTGCCTTTGGCTCCTCATTTGAGCTTCTCTATAGTATCAGCAGATCCTTGGACGCTGGTTGGTTCTTCTGAGCAGGCAGGAGTACTCATAAAAGCAGCAGAACATAACTGGGTTGGTAACTGCTACAATTATTCTGATTGGTTGGTAAGATCATAAGCATATATTGTAGTCGTTTCCTAATCCCTATAAAATAAATGTCAGAAATAGTAAACTAATTTATTTATTTACGTATGTCATTATTAAAATTAAGCCAAAGATGCACTACTTTCTAAAAGGATACACTTAGCTTTTGGAGTGAACAGAATAGTTGAACTTGAACTGTTTTATTTTCTTCTCAATCGCAGTTCCTTCTGCAGCAATGACTCCAAGTTAGAGATATATTTATTAAACTACACATATATACCAACCAGTGAACGTTTCAGTTTTGAACGTATATTAAAGATATTTAAGGCTTTACATTTACTTGAAGTATGTCTATGTTCTCTCTGATCGGTTTTCGCTAGTGTAATTATTCTCTGTCGAGGTTGAATGTGGATTGGTGGATCACGAGCCAGTGTTGCTCGGTGCGACAAACATATTATCAGTTAGCAACAATAGGTATTTATTGATGGCTTTCAGTGGAGGTACTAATTGAATTCCATGAGGTTTAAACTTATGGTTCAATTGAGTTTTCGACGACTATAAATTTTATTACATCTCTGTTCATCTTAGAATGCTCGGAGCAATAAGACAGACGGTGCGAGAATGGTAGTAGATGAGGTAATATAAGTGCTATCCATCAGAGCAAAACAAAAAATATTGGGAAAAGGTAGACATGGTTAATTCTCTTGTCCCACGGAATTCCCTTCACTAAATATTATATTCATCTGTTTATTTTACAGGAGAGTCCAACAGAAGCGCGAGTTTGTCGAGCATTTGAGCTTTCACGATGGTTAGCGAAGCAATATCCACCGAAATCCAATCGGTGGACACCATCTCGTCTTGTTGGGGGTAATGGGGATGGCGGAAGTACTGAAAAGACCCCCCGAACTCGTCGTCGCGACGCTCGACGAGCCGCCCACCGAACTCAAAAGGAAGCCTCTCATTCTCATAATTCTGAGGACTTTGGAAATACCGATCCCTCCCTTTGGACTTCTACTCAAATCGCCAGTTGTTTTTCGCATATCACTGGCTCTGAGGCTAAGCGTAAGTTTCTGCTTGTCGTACCTATCTTAACAGTTAGGCTCTCTTGCTTCCGACCCCGTTGATACACTACTAGCCTTTCCTTATAATAATCGGTCTTCATCACAAAACAAGATGGAGAAGGGAGGGATTGCTGATTGAAGGGAAAGCTTTGAAGAGCGAGAGAGAATGTGTACAAATAGATCAGGCAGACCAAGGGAAAGGGGTGTATTCGAAGTTACATCCCGATGTTCGCTGTCTGCAGTCGTTTGGAACTCATTGAGTTTTTTGCCCAAGTATGATTCATCATTTTTATTATGATTCCATAGATGGAGCCGATACCAACCGTGCCGTTGTCACAGTATTGATGGGGAAGTTGTTCGGCAAATATTTTTGACTTAATAGACTGTGGTCGAGATAGAATTTTAATCAATTTAACCACTTTGGAATAGTGAATTAGCAATCTGTCTACTTTGAATTTTCACCTCAAAACAACTCATAAATTTGCAAATGATAATTGGAATCCGTAGCATATGAATCGGAAACTATTTATTGCATTATTCTTATTATATCCCCAGCCAGTTATGGAAAGTATTAGCATCACTCGACTTGGCTGTAATTGTGAGAAACTTGCATTCTCCCATCCCTCAAATAGGCTCGAATCAGTGTGGTTTGCTATCCGCATAACTAATTTTAATGAGCGTCGTTCTTGTGGTCTCTGACTTGGCAGATATGCGCGTTGTTCTCTGTTCCAAAATTTAATCTCATGCGTAGTAAAGCTATAAAAGTCAGTAATCAGTAGTGATCATCATTCTTATGAAAGTCCAACCTGCGATCAAATTCAATGATCTCTATGCCATCTCATGTAGTGTTTTCATGGAATTATTCACTTGCCCCTCTGTAGACGTTACATTTCAAGTCAAATTCAGTCTTCTGTTAAATTAGTGTAATTCTTGCATTATATTAGTTGTTCTTTCTCACACACACACACAAACACCATTGTGTATGCATGTGTGTACTTTGTATTTGTCGTATAAATGAGGTAGATAGCCGTGTGTTGTCACAATGATGCCCCGATGTGATTGAGGATGAGGGATAAGAGAGTGGAAGCTAAATATTTTGATATTGGCCTCTATATATATAGCCCCTGTCTGCTTCCTCATTGTAATCCCACTTCCCCATTGATTCTTTTGTTTAAATGCTGTCCTATGATTAAAAAAATTCATCTTTGTTTTCTCTTATGAAGTCTAAAAGAATCTGCAACAATGAAGTTTTGAACACGCATTGGTATAAGCTTTTCGGAATTTTCGGCTACTGAAGTTTTGTGGGGTGCATTAGTGAGACAAATAGTGAGACCCTGGTCAAAAATCTGTATGCTTACTAAAAGACGGACTTGAATATTTTCGTTGGCCTTGGTGGACAAGCACAATTACTGCAAATAGGAATATTTTCTCTAGTACTTCCCTTTTCAATTGCTTTTTTCCATACTCCTATCTGGTAATGAAATTATTCTCTAATGTTCTTTTTACTAACCGGGTGTCTACTCAATCCTATTACCCTTTCGTAATTAAATAGGGATATTGCCCAAATTACTGATCTCTAAAATTGGCAATCGGTGATAATTTATTTCAGTCTTTTTTTTCTTCTATGAACTCACGAAGTATGTAGTTTAGCATTACAGATTTATGAATTATATTCCGTTAGTGGAAATGAAATTGCTAAAAATAAAAATAAAACATTGCTTTTTTGGCTTCGGTTAGCATCGATGCAGAACCGTGAGAAAAACATGAGTTAAACATGGAATTGCGGCAAAAGTATATCCTAAATGTATATGTATATGTGAAATTTTTATTAAAAGTATTCGAAGTAATGTCATTTAGTATGTTTGAAAAGTTGAGGACAGAATAAATGCTGCCAATTTAAATCTCTTGTGGTGTCACCACCTTGCTAGTACATAATTACCTGATGATGTCAAAGAGAGAATTCCAGTTATGGCTTTCACTCGCCCAATTCGGGTTTCGAATGTCATTTATATGTTGAGGAATTTTTCTTCCTAATTACAGTCATTTCTTGTGCTTAAATTCCGTGATATCTTTGGGCCTTATTGCACACATTGGGAAGTTATTTTAATGTGAGGCTCCTCAGGTTTTATTCTTTAGCTGTAATGGGTATTGGTCACTGCGTGGAAGTTCAATATTTGGGATTTGTCTCAGCTCTTCGGGATTGAGTTCACATATGCGAGGTTCAGGGCTTATTAACCAATCAATTGATTTGAGTGGTAGGTCATACCATTTTGATAAATATATCTCCCCCTAAAGCCAAAAGGGAAGATGGTTTGAACATACCAGAGCTCACTAGAGTTTGCGGAGGAGTGATTTCCTGAAATCGTACTCTCTTACTGGAATATTTTACTATTTCCAAGGTTGAAAGTTGGTAGTATAGTGAATACCTGCGCTAATGCGAAATTTATAACTTTTCATTGTGGGATGCAACCGAAATCGGTTAACTGTAGGTCCAATAAAGAGTAAGGAGACCGGATCTAGGAGGTATTGGGAGTGAAGTCAAGGTATTTGTGTCTCACGTTATTTGGTTTTTGGGCTCGGGTTGTACGATATTAACTAGTTGGACACCTCACCTTCCAAAATTTAAACTTCACATTTAGTCCTTTGCTTATTTGTTCAGTGCGTTTGAATTGATTTTTATTCACAATTAATTTACTCTATTGGCTGAAAAAGTAGAATGATCTCACATAATATTAAGCCATTTACATGATCTAAATATTAGCAGATCTGAGGTTATTAAAAGTATATACACTTGTGTATATATGTATTGCCGTATGTTGATCAATTATACATTCTGTGGTAATTGAAACAAACGTATAATTTGCCTTTACAACTTAAAGTATTCCAGGGCATTTTCAGATTAGTTCCAAGTTCTTTCGTATGGAAGTGTTTCTGCCACTCATCTTGTATGGAGGGATAGCCTCCTGGAAAGCACGCAGGGTGAAATTGAACTGTCGCTAATGTAAATTCGACTCAAAACTGCTCAATGAAGTGAATCTTATGGGGAACGTTTTAGTGTGCCGCAGTTATTTTTTTATTTTAAAGTGTTTAAAAACGCCATCAGATCATAAATCATTTCTATAAAGCTTTGAATGTAGCTTGACGGTATTTGTATATAAATACATTCGTTCTATTTCGACTACTCAACTACATACGAACTCCCGTCTTTCAAGAAGCAATCCACTTAATTGATGTTTACTTTTGTTTAAATAAAATTGCTATCTCAATCAGGCAATATTCTTCTATTCTAAGTAAGAAGTCAGTATTTTGATTAATTAAACTACGGTTCCAAAGATGTGATGTGTTCGAATGTATGAATTTCAATATAACAATTGGTGCAGGGAAGGAATTGTAAGCTGAAAGGAAGTTGAAGGCTGAAATCAACCATATTACTTAGCTCAAACCCTCTTGCTCTTTCAAAGTGTCACTCATTTCAGCATTCTCTCGAATTGATAAATTGACTTTTAGACATGGAGTGTATTCTATTACATTTTCATTTGTGTATGAGTTATCTGTTAAAACTATGCAAAGCAGATGAAGGTTCAAATAGCATCTAATTTGAATAGGCCCTTTCCCACCTTTTTAACTTTGGGTATGTTTGAATATGTTAACGACAAAGAAGCGTAAATTGCAACTCAAGCTCCAGAGATATCATTATTTTTCAAGAAAGACACCTTCAAATTTTATCTTCCTCCCTTTTTAGTAGGTATAAAATTTGAAGCTATACCTCATTATGTCCAAATGGTATCTGCAGTACGAACATTAATTGATCAAATGTGCTTACTGTATCCGACATTGATCAGGTTAACAACATTGGGGCGGTGTCTCCACTTGTACCATTAGATATACAGTTCTTGAAATTTGAATACCCATTTAGTGAATATTGTACAACCTGAATCCAAAATTAAATTAAGTAGCAGTGAGTACATTACTCACCTGACTTTCTAGTAGCCTATTTTGGTTGCTTCTCACAATTAAAAATTGTAAATTTTTTAATGCTGGGGATAACACTAATAATAAAGCTTACTACTAATTTTATAATTCACGGTTGCTTTTAATTCTGCAAATGTTTGCAGATAATTCAAAGTGAATACATTTATACTTGAAATTAATTAGATTTAGAAGTACTCCTAATCGAGGGGATTAAGTCAGCTTTTTTAAAGTAAGTTAAAACTGACCTTCTAGTATTATAAAGAGCCGAATTCCCAATGCCCTTTCTAAGTGCACTTTGCCTAAACAGTGATAAGCAGAACAATTTTTCTGGTAGGATATTTTCATCTCTTAGTGTGAATTTTTATTTCATTATAATTTAATAACTAGACTTAATTGCTCGAGCTGATGTTGCAGTTATTTTATTCGATATCTACATTGGCTATTTTTATCCGATTTAGTACCTTCTTCGCATATTTGTGGGTATGACCCATTCTTTGGCCATTGATTTCTTCCAGGTATTGTGAATTTTCCTCTGTCCTGGGATAGCTTAGTTCGTGCAGTTGGAGAGGACACCAGCCTAGTTAGTTTTCTCCATCTTACATTAGCATCATCTAATTTGAAGCTTCTACTACTGTGAGAAAGAGAATTCCTCTCAAGGATATTCAGTTGTAGTTTAGTTCGAGTAGGAGATTACTCCAGAGTTCATTTGTTCAAAGAGTTAAATAACACCGAATAATTAGTTGTATCGAGTTTATTTAGTCCAGTTGAAGCTTGGTAGGGAGGCAAAAACACAATATGTTGCTGAGTCACAGGATATTGCTTCTATGATGCTTCAGTATTAAGCTATTAGCAGCGAAACCTAGTATGGTTGCACATCCACCCACCCCATGTTGCCTAAATACCGACTTCGTTATTCCCAAAGTTAGAAGACTGTTTGACACTTGAGTACGTCTCTTCAGTATACGTACAAAAGGGGATCCGTCTGACTTAATTTTAACAGACTAATAAAAATGGGAGTTCCTAGGACGTACACTGTGTCCTACGTGTAAGCCAGAATACAAAATTCTTACCAAATCGAGAGACTTTAATGTTTTAATCGGTGATTTTGATTGGTGTTTACTGGGGTACACTATGGCTGCAATTATTCGGACATATTACCTAGAAAGCGTAAAATCTGTAACACAACGTCTGCTTCAATATTACGTTGAATGTGCAACTATTCAGATTGTAACTTTAAAGTTGTGTGATTTATTAGCGGGTTTTTAAACCAAAAATGTATCAATGTTAAATTACACTCCTGATATGAGCATGGAAGAGCATGGAATTTAGTACCCAAACTGTTATGGATCCTGTCCAGTGTATAAAATATATTTGATTCCACTTCCTACAAGGTCAAATAGCTGAATATTTTAATAATCGAACAATCTAAAATGAAGTTTTGTGAATTGTAACTTCCTCAGCATCTTCAGTAACGAACACTAATGGATACCAGACAACCGGAAATTAGTTGAGTTACGTTTTTTCTTCTTACTAGCGATTTTCTGGTTTTTTTCCCAAGACTCATTTGAGTTGTTCTTCTTTAATGATCTTTGAAATATGATTTTGACATTTTGTTTTGATCAGAACATATAAGTAAGAAGCTTATATAGAAATAGCGTTTTGATTTAGAACTCTCATTACGCATAGCTCCAGAAAAAAATCCAAAACCATTGGATTTACAGCTTCAAACAAAACGAAATCGAATAATACAAGATTTGGATGCGAAAAGTTGCTACGAGGTCAGGCTAATGGAAATAGGGGAGAAATTGAAGGTTTTATAAGGAAATACAAAGGGTTATGTAAACATTTCTGTCGGACTAGAGTTATACCACTTCATAGAGATTTTATCTACAGAAGAAATGCAGATATTAGAATTATGTAAATGGTTTTTAAAACAGTCTATTAGGCGAAAATGAAGTATAGAAGTTAATCTGTAAGCCATGGAAACAAAGAACTCTATTTATGAGAATTAATCAGGGCAGTTTCTCATTGTGAACCTAAAAGGCTCTGGTTGGAATGGTTTCGAAACGTCTTTCATCACAGATCTGTCTTGGAAAACTTTATTGGATCAAATTCCAGGGCAAACGCTTTTCAATTTCCCATTAAGAATTATAGCGGTAAGGGGTATGGAGAATGCTTGTAAACTTAGAGGTACGATTGGCAGTATCTCTATGCATTTAAACAGATTAAGAGAATTTTACCATTTTCTGTGGTCGTCCCTCGTTTATTTCAAGTGCTGATAACTCGTAAACTTAGCTTACCTAATTTGTGCGCTAGCATCAGATTTGATATGGCCAGAGTTCAAGTAAGAACGGAATATGTTATTTAATAGGTTCCTTTTACGTAAACAAACTAAGATTTTGTTTAAATTAAAGACTAATAAACAAGAGGGATTGTAAAGGGTTGAAAAATTTAGAATTTAAAATAGGGGGAAAGTACTGTTTTATATAAAAATTTTGGAATCCAAACTTTCTCTGTGTTGACTGATCCACACTGATTGTGCACCGGTCGCACTGCGGCTAATATTCTTGTCTGCCAAGTCGGAGGCTACAGGTCAAATACCCATCGATGTACACCCAGTGGATGGAATGATCAACTGCTTCGGTTTAGTCGAGCTAGTAAAGTGGGTGAAGAAATTTGAGTTTTTCACCAGGGAGGTTCCATATTACTTGCCCTCTACCCAAGGTGAACTTTGGAAAACGCTTTCCTAAATGGAGTTGGGGGTTAATAGTTAATGAACACTGATACAAACTGAAGTAGTCCCCCAAAATAGCATTCAAAAGCCAGAAGTCAAATAATAACACAGGATCATCGTGATGGTAGGCTTTACTCCTTAATCTGCAAGGCAACGACCCTGAAATTCGGCACATTTTAACAAATATGCAAATTTTATGAATAATTAACAATAGATTTTTACTTTAACTTTTTGGATAAAATTATTCATTATTATCCGGCAAGCAAACACTTCGTTATTGAAATATTTTATGGATTTATATCTGCCTTATTTTTTTTCTAGAAATTTCTCAATTAATAGAATCTTGGCATCTCGCAGATCGACAGAGAACCCTAGATAATTCCTTGCCAATGAGCGAACTTAACGCATTTGGAGAGAGAGAAAAGACATCCTATGCTCCCACTACACCGACCCGGTGTCCGCCACCGAGACCACCCGAAACTTATCGACGCCAATCTCAACCAGTTCGAGCCCATACTGAAGAACCTCCCAGTCGCGAGACTAGAGAATCATCCAAGGGACCGTCGTCGAAGCTCCTTGGATTTCTTCGACGACCGGAATCAAAGAAAAAGCAGCCGGAGAGTAGTGAAATGAATGGTGGTACAAGAGGAGGGGGAATGGAAGATCAAGCATGGGATGGGAAGAATGATCATGAGAAAGAACTATTGGAAGTTGCTGCAGAATTGAAGTGGCTGATTGATGAGAACAGTCGACAGCTCACAGAACTCTGTTATGAGGAAGCGGTAAGGATATCTGATTTCGCGAGTGGTAGAAAGGGTAGATTTGATCAGGAAATAACCAAGAAAAATTAAAATGACTTCATACAACTAAGATAGCGTTTTTTTTCATACAAAAATATTTCTTTTCTTCATTTGATTGGCTAAAATTCGATTTAAAATTACGGATTGGACGGCGAAATGCTAAGATCTCAGTCCTATAAGGACAACGAATTCTCAAACGCTCAAGTTATCACTGATTTGATGTTCAGACATCCGGATTCTGGATGTGGGCTAAAACTCTGCCTTAGCCTACCAAAGAAAGCCTCTATTAGTCCTGGTAGGACGTTTGCATCTATCCCCTGCGGCTGTAACTTGGTGACATATATTAAGATCTTGCAAAGATGCCTTGTCTCAAGGTCCTTTGTTTCCTTGTGCACAGTCCCTTATACACTATAAATTGTGTCTTTTTGTACTTTCGATTTTCACGGCTTAAACTATGTGAAAAGTTAAGTTTGGTTGAGGTTACTTTTGAAAATATTTTCACTGAATATTGGTTGTCATTAATGGAAAATGGAAGTTAATATTCGTTTGATGGCAAATGGAAGTGCATATCTTTAGCAACGTAAGTTTTTGCAGCGATCACTTCCAAAATTTACAATTAAGACAAATTCTATCGATTCTACTAGACAAATTTATACGACACATTCTTTTATAATGGAAAGATGCCTCTACAGTAAAATAGTCCCATAAAGATTGAAGAGATGGAATCGAGTGTAAGTAGAATGAAAGATGTGTATTGAAATAATTGAAAGTACTTCTGTACAGAAAAAAAGCTACTTTTTTCGGACTATCGACGAGATCATTGTTTCTCATGCACAACGGTCAACAAGACATGCAAATTTTTTGTGTCCGGTTGCTTAAGTCATAAAAGGCATGGGTGGTTGAAACATCACCTATTAGAATGTCACCCTCAATGGTTCGATGAATCATTTCAAATAATGTTTTGAAAAGGGAAAAGAATAGGGAACAGGGTAACAGTAAAAATTCGGTATCCCATGTACAAAATGACCCGCTCCTTCTTTAAACTATTTACTCTCAAACAGGACTTGCAAATGCTTATCCGGCAAGTATAATGCATAATATCTTTATAGGTAAATTTCAGTCTTGTTACTTCGTTTACATTCTAGAGTTATTAATTTGTCCATTGTACCTCTTCTCAAAATCCAAAATTTAATCTTTGTGGCGTTCAGGGTTTATTGACCAGACGACTGAATTTAATAATTGTTCATTCTATCTCTTTATTACAATCTCATCCCCTTTAAGCGACTCACGGGCCGGCTGCCACAAGAATGCATTCCTGAATGCAAAGCAAACCATCCATCGGCGCCCTTGAAAGTTATTACTAGGTCTGTGACTTATCAAAATCCTACCAGTTCTTCTTTCGAAATGTCAATTACGCCTCGGTCTGCTGTCTCGTCAAACTTCCCTAATGGTACACAGAACGGTATTCCACCTTCCTCCGAGTCTTGGTCCCTCAGAAGACTCCCAGTAAGTAACACTTTTTTAAGCCTTTAATGATTAACATAAGTTCTTTTCAGATTTGATTCAATTGCTTATATTTGAGAGCCATTTTGAAGATTTGTCTTCGTCGCAATAAGCGGAATATTAAAAATGATGTTATCTTTTTCGGAAATTTTAAATTTTAAGAGATAAGGATTGGGGTTAATTACACTTTCCGTAAAACGTTCTTTCATCAGATGCGAACGCAGTGATTCCTTTTGAAACTTTCAACTATACACTACCAGCAATGTTTTTCTTATACGAGTCCGTTGGAGTCCTTTTGCTGTTTGAAAAAGTAGAGGTCACTCAAAATATGTATTAATACCCGAAAGAGCGTTTTGACACGTATTTGAACTCAATTTGAAATTCATCATCACCCTTTTCCATTGCTATATCCCACAGTAAGGCAAAAAATTATTTTAAATTTCATAGCAGGAAACAACTAAACTCGATTACCGATAAATCCATTAATTCATATGGAGAAGGGGTTCGAAAAGAAGTTAAGAGTAAAATCAAGGCATCAAAAAAGTCCTAATTTAATTTTTGGATTCGGGTTGTACGATATTCACGTTTCAAAATGCAATTGTCATGGTTCATCATCTGGATCGGTGAATAATTTCTTATCCACGATGCTCAGTACTTATTGACTGATTGATTAATTAGAAGAGTCGATCTTACCACATCACTTTTTCTCTTCCGAGGAAACACGATGATCTTACATGGTTTTAAAAAATTATTCGACTGGCTAATTTCTGCAACCGTAATGCTCGGAAGTTACTTTATTCCGATGATTACACTACGTCACGTGATTCCGCTATTAATAAAACGACAATCTGTGCGTAGTATTTCCTTTATCGGTCATAATTGGTTTTATCCATCAAGACAAGGGGCTATAAGTCGAAATATCAATAGTACTTTTTCTTAGAAATACATGTCGCCAATTAGCTCTGCATCCGCTTGTGACACCGCAGTTTTAGAAAGCTTATAATAAGATAACGGGAGACTAGATCTAATCAGCAAGGGAGCCTTCTTGATGTTGGGAATAGAGCATCCTAAGAGTTGTATAGATGAAATATAATGCTGCGTGAAAGGAGAAAAAAGCAATTGATGCCATTGTTAACGTAAATGTCTGTCACTTTTCAACATCTAATGAAAGTTAATAATTGAAATTTTCACCCAAGAGTACCGCTCTTTCGTTAAAGATAAGTTTTGATTGGGCTTTCCTCAACGAGATTGGGAGTAAAATACATATGAAGAATTTTTCCACAAAAAAGGAGGCAAATTTCTGAGTTGAGAGTCTATCTTTGATGGTTATGTAATCAATAAGGGAAACAGGATTTTGTTGTTGAAATGAGAAGTGAGATTATAGATGGCTGCTTCATGTAATATATTAGAGACGCGGATTGTATAAAACCAATCCAGAGTAGCTTCTCTGAAAAATCAGCATTTCAGAATCACAAACTCTATTAACTTCTCTGTCTCTCGATGGGTTTATTTCAAATCCCAATTCTTGACCACACTCAGGATACTGAGTAAGATTTAATTGAATATATTCACCCAATTAATTGGCGAGAGGTACTGCAATGTGCAGTGTTTGCAGAATACCTCACATTCGTAGACTGAATGAATGAATCAGAACGGATGACCCATTGGTTTAGCTGATTTGAAAATTGTAAACGGGCAGATCCACGTGCTTGAAGTCACTCAACTATTTTAGAGGTTACCTGTGTTGACAAGATTGATCGGACGAAGCAATAATCTTTGGTACTATTACTCTATTTTGTAAATTATTCGCCGTCAAAACTAATACTGTCAAGTGCTATGGCACAGTCCATGGCTTTCAGTCTTACACCTCAAACTAACGAATAAAGTTACCAATGGCGCTTAATTTGTCCCACAGAAAACGATTTTGTTAAGCTAAGGTACTACTTTGAGTGTCTTCGACATGGTCTATATCATGCTTGTCTAGCCTTGGTGGACCTCTGATGAGCATTAATGGAATCCGTGAACTTAATGAAATGAATGGTTGTGGTAAAGATATTTTACTTTTTCAGTAAAGGCCATTTTTTAGCTTTTACAAGTTATTAATAAAGTGAAAAATCAATAATAATCAAAATTGATTTTCTTTATGGCGGGGAAAGGCGAATTTTGATGGTTTGGTTTTAAGTCCCTATGATTAATGCCTTTTGCTGACATCTCAAGTAATTCTTGTCATTGTTATCCATTGCATAATTTGCTAATTTGTTTTCTTGGGAAAACTAAAGTTTGTTTGGGATTGTTGTTTATCTTCGCATTGTTTTCAGTGTTCATCCACTGTCATCACATTCTTTTCCTTATAATTCTCAAGTTCGCGGCAACATACCGATTCGAACTTCAAATGTTTGGGAAGCTAGTGACCCGTTAATGTTCACGGAAAGATATGAGCTAAAGAGATTTACGGCGCTCCAGTTCTTAGGATCATTCGTGAATTTTGAGATATGCAAGACTTTAATTCTGCTGGGGTTTGTATTTGAAGACAATTAAGTAACAATTGGACTGAATGTTTATGAGTTTTTGAAGGATAAAAAGCAGTTCTAATCTGTTTGAAAACAGAAGATGTCTTAATCTAAAATCGCCCAAGTTTAAAGATTTAGTGGTGAAATAACTACAGAGCTGCTAGTTGATAGGAGCTATGGTTTGCAGTTAATAAAATTTTAGTGTCTCCATTAGCCATTAACAAGCGGTATTCTACTCATTTCCAATTAAGTGGGAAATTTGATATTGCAGCTGTGCAAAATCTACAGAAGGTTATACCTCTACTATTGCACCCTATCGAATGGAAAATATATATCATTTATCAATTATATGTAATCTATCCCAAAGAAAAGAAGCATTGAGCTCATTGAGCTCAATAATGGTTTGTATCATGAAATTTTACTTGTCAACTAAAATGAGCTATCTGAACCGAATAAATAATAAATGCAATGAGTACTAGATCCACAGAGGTATTCAGTAAAGTGACGAATGAAAGTGTCCTCATCTTCCATCTTTTGCTTTTCATTCAGCCTATGGCAACAGACTGTTATGATGGATCGGTCGTGAGTAAAACATCGTCCTTATCCGAATTGATATCGAGTTTAACACACAATCAGAAGGATTTTCACGCAGAGCCTGATCCACAACTCCATCAGCACATCGAAATGGATCAGTGGTGTGAAGTGGTGAGACATTCGAAACTGAGATCGATAGAAGCTGGTAGATATGATCCCCTGGAGACTCTCAATCGAAAAATGAGTACCCTTTCCAGCTCTGGTTCGCCTCAATCAAGAAGAGAAGCTGCTATGATCTCCGAAACCAATCGACAGAGGTCGGAACCTCCTAGGATAGGCAAGGTGAGTAATGGTCGATTTTCAAAGCGCAATTAATTGAATTTATGTTTCTATAACAGAATAAGCATCAAAATTTTTACCCACAACATATTTTCAAGGTACTGCAACTTCAATAACATTTACTTGCTGTACAATGGGGCGAGAACAAATTCGCGTCTTCCTTAATTCGGATGAAAATAAAACCTCTACCATGCATTTGGCTATTAGTTCACACAATTACCAACCCCAAAATTGGGAGAGGAAATAGTTCTTTCATCTCACAAAGAAGCATCCCTCTTCAAAAAAATAACTTCAAGAGATATATTAACAACTAGAGTGGCGTTAATATATTCCCTCATCCCTCTTATTGACTAGAATCGAGGGGAATGGTTGGCTATCCATATAAGCATTGCCCTCTTGACGGTTACTTTGATCGCTACCACTTTCATAGACATTGGGCTATTCGTAAATCGATTACTACTAGAATTTTATCTGTGTTTAAATTTAAAGATCGTATCAAGGATGCGAATTTGACAATTGGATGCTTAGTTATCGTATTCTAGTAAATTAAGGAGTGAATTCTGCTACATAAATATGGGCTGCTTAGCGGCATGAAGGGAGAATGTTTATCTGAATATGACCTTCAGAATCAAGGATTACAATTAAAAGATGGAAAGAATGATAAAATGCGGAATATTAATATCTGGCAGAGCTCTCTGTGTTCAAACAAACTTCCGTGTGCTCTGGAGTAAGTCGATTCTTTCAATGGTCAGTCAATCAATTCAGTATAAAAACCCAACTGCTTGGTAGGAATGATTTATTAGGCTATACTTTTCCAGATCTTACATGGCATATTTTTGAAGTTGACGGAGGTAGAAAGACTTAAATGCCTAGACACGCAGTTCTCTAATGACATTAATTAAAAGGTCATATGCAGGGATAATCCTATGTAGATGGTTGCAAGTTTAGTCTGACGCATTTACGTATGCAATATTTGAATTGTTATAAACTAATGTCAAATCAGCTCAATACATTGAATACTTCATTGAGCAGAGGAGTTCAAAGAATCTCTTCGAACTGTTTCACTAAATGCTGTCACTTGTGCCCCTCACAGAGTGTGTCTCAATGAGTGTCCTACACGTGATTTCTAATTTTTGCAGATATGTATTAACCGTTATGTCAATTTTTTGTCTAAGTTGATTGTCCTCAAATAAATACTAATAGTACAAAATGTAATCATAATCGGTGGCCCTCTGTTCTTAGGTGTTTGAGAGTTATAATTTAGAGTTTAGATTTGAAGGCTGTTTAGAGTTGATCATACAATAACGATGGGTCTAATTCATTTGCACCTTCGTAGTCACAAATTTTCAATAATTACTTCCAGTTCCTTTGATGTCAGAAGAGAGCGTACATTTTGTCTATTAGATCGGGTGTTGGAGCCCCTCCTATCTTTATAAGTGTAGACTGGCTAGCTTATATAAACTGAATATTGCAAGTTGCTGTTTTTCTTACTAGCTACAAAGGTTGACTCAGAATACTTCCCAGTGAGGTCAATATGAACGTAGGAGGGGGTTTTTTTTACATAAAGTGATCTGTTTTATAAGCGCTTCAGTAATAATTTCGGCCATTTCAGGTTACCGTAACATTTTTGCACAATTCTGAATCATCGTCACATCTAACATATGACATAGACAGATGCGCGTCACTTAGGCGAAATTAGTAGTTGCCTCGGCCTTTATGTCTCCCGTAACAGGCAAAATATTTTGGGAGTGGAATTCAATTTGCTTTTAATTTACCGTAACTAGTAATTTTTAAGCCTACGCTTTAGGATATGACTTGAGATTCTGAATCGACGTCCCGTATACCAAAAGATATTGTGAATTCGTTTTTGGTTATTTTAAATAAATCGTACACAGATGGAAGAAAATACTTTTTTTTTCGAGGAGTGACAGCTGGGCTTAGAGGTTTTCATCGTATTCAAGATTAACGTGAGATAATGGTCGTTCTCTTCCAAAATCACTTCCCCTAACTATTCACAGGTTGTGCCTCAAGTCTCTCCGGATTCCTTCATAGAATCCGTATGACCGTTCGTGGTGATCCTAGAATATATCCGAGAAAGTGCTTCTGAAATAACCTACCTCCATTTTTGTGAACTGTATTTTGCGCCTGTAACTTGGTGCGTTCTCTTTGCATTTCAGTCAATTTATACTATTCACCTCTTGTTGAATTGTATTTCTTATGCTTAGATGCCTTTCCATAATTAAAAGTTTTGTGTTCTGTTTGCTTTGTTATGAGTAATGATAATGCTTAATAAAAGTAGCTTCAGGATTAAATTATTGCCGGTATTGCGGCTTTTATCCCATTTTCGCTCGACCTGAAATGTCATAGTTGAGTATTTATTCATTTATAATACTATCTAGACTCGGATAAATTAAGTAAACTAAACAACAAGCATTCATTTTTCTAAAAATTCACCTATTGATCAAGAAAATTTTCCTTTTTGCGATAGACAGTTGTAGTAGACGACGACGTTGTAATGTCCTCGGACACTATTCGTCCTGGTTGTAAATACTTCACTGTACACCATTATATCCCTACTGTAGATTTATTGACAGTCGTAAAGGCCTGTCTTAGTCTCTTAGAAGAAACAATGGTTGTATATACCACAGCGAGCATTCAGGAGGGTAACAGAGAGATGAAAGGCCGGAGGAGATGAGAGGGAAGCGAAGGAGCCGATGAATAACAAGCATGTGCCTGCCCCCTCCCCCTTGCCTTGATTGTATAAAAGGGGGCTTTATATAATTAAATAGTAAGGGGTTGTATAAACAGATGGAATGGTCCCGGGGCAACTGAACCCTAGCAGCGCTCATCCAAGGACCGCTTAATTAACTTATCTCACCAGTTAAAATGAACTGCTTGAGGATACACGATGGTTCTCTACGGGGAACTTGAGATTGCCACTGGGTCAAACATTTCAAGTGTCACCGTGAAGTCGAGATAAATAAGTCTCAGAGATTAGTGATGACGTAAATATAAATTTTCAGAACACATAAGAAGTCATTTCAGCTTGAGTCCTTGCTATAGTCATAAATGATCACAGTCAAGAAGTTTTGCCTTTCCTGAAGACGATTTTGATTATCCTATCGCTTTGTTTTTGAATTCTTCGGAACCTACCTAAATTTAAACGATTTTATACGAAATTATTTTACTTTCTAATGCTTGTGTAAATTGAGTCTCCTCGGTACTTTTCATCCTCCTGCACCCAAAGCGCATCTGGAGCATGTTGATCATTGATTTCTTTCACCTCTGCCCTTCCAGGACTCATCTAATCTGTCAGTGTTATACACGTCCCGGTTACAATGCGAGAACGCATTGTTCTCTTTCTCTATGTCCCAGTTTCCTTTTTATTTTTCTCTCCCTCCCCCCTCCCCCTCCCCCCGGGGGTTAAATATGATCCCATATGAAAGGGTATATTTGAATAGTGCCCACTGAATGGAGGTGTCATTCGCCGCTTAATTCACACATCTGGACAATGCCGTCGGTAAACTTTAGTGTGTTATTCTGGTTTCAATTAATCACTTGTGAGTAATGAAACTCCTGACTAACTTCTAAATGGCAATTAATGAAGTTGTTAGTGTGTTAAATTCTATATAATACCAACTGCCTATCTTATGCTTCAAACATATTACAGTTATGCGGCACAGTAGGACTGTAAAATGCCTAATTAAGAAAATGCAAACGAACGCCAAATCGCTTTCTTGAAAATTGACATGCGGTGCATTTTTCACACAACAACGTTCGAAACTTAAATTTCAACCGCACTTAAAGAAGGAAAGTATTATTCACTTCCTAACAATAACTATCGGTTTCGCTCTCGGCTCTCCGAGTGTAAATTGGAAAACCACATTCCATCTTTAAACCTCTATTACATGCCAATTCAGGTTAAATTATATATTTTTTTAACTTTTATCGATTAAAGTTTGAATGTGTATCTGCTATCCTTCCGCTTTACTCCATAGTTAACTATTGGATTTATATTTTTGAGATTCAGCTACATCCAACTGTTACACTTTTGTTGCATTATAAATTCATTGTATGAAATTGTACTTTAAAAAGGGACCTAAGATTAGACCGCAAAAAATGGATTCTCTTTCGAGGAAGTAGGATCATGAAAAAGCGAGCTGACATTTGTGTTTCAGAGTGTGAGAAAAAAGAGGGGAGTGGTGCGGATATGTTATTTTGTGTGGTCAGGGCTTTCTTCCCCTCTTTGGTTGTTGGCTGTGTCATGTTTTAATTTCACTCGACGCGGTATTTTATTTGGGGAGCACTTCTGCCTGTGCATCGTTTTGGATTTCAGATGGTTTCTTTAAGTCGAGTCCTTTCAGAATGTTTCACAGAACACGTTCTTATTTCTCTTGGCATTGCCAAAACAGCTTCCATAAGTTTCAATCGTGGGTTAATATCTGAATGCAGGAATGGAGAGAGGAAATGGATTTGAAAAAAAGATTTCGTAATCAAGTCGTGATGTTAAGAGTCTTGGTTTTTTGTTTCTGGAAGCGGTGAGTCGTCCCCTTTTCCACAAAAATTATAATTCATCTTTTAATATCTAAATATTCCACTACCCATTTCTTAATTATTTGACCCATGGGTCAATCGATTTAATCGAATGATTGGCTAGGACACTTTGATTCATTTTTCATTTCATACACCCAGGAGCAGAGCTCACGAGAATTCACCCAAAAAGAACTTTATTACTATGTGTGCACTTAACATTTATGCATGACGTATATTTCAGCCACTTCCTCAATGTCATATCTACATTACTTATTCCACTTATTTGGAAATGATCTCCTCTTGTTTGCAAATCTACTTCACCGTTATTTTTTTTCATGTTAATTAATTCATGGAAGAGAGATTAAGGGTTTCATAATGATCTCTTTAGCATAAGGTAAGGTAAGCAATTTGTTAAATCAACTTTTTATTTTTAATTCCTCGCCATTTTAACAGAATTTTACCCTTTAAATCAATCTCTCTTCAAATGAATAAAATTATTCTGGTAGAGTTTTTAACCAGAGTTGGTCTCGTTTTAGAATAACTGAATCCACAGAATTAGCCAAATTTGATTGTTGCGTCCATTCTTTTGTTTAAATTTTAAGCGTGTTCTAGGGGTTGATGAAATATTGCGCCCAGGTTAATTATGGAATAAAAGTTGTCCGCACGGACAAATTACCTAACCGTTTGCTTTTTTTGGGAACTGATGTATTTTACCGGGTGATTCACCGTTAAAAAACCTTTTTTGGTTTTAAAATAAGTCTCTTTTGCTTCAAAAATTCAAGTTTTATATGAACTTGAGTAATATTTGATTTAATCAAATAATCAAAAACAAAGGTTGTTGATTGTTTACTTCAATCAACTTTTATGATCTTCCTTTAGGCGAGTAAGTGTCTGTTTATTATTAAGTCAAAAAATGGTCACTAAAGAAGGAAGATGTAAAACTACTTCTCGGGTACTTAAGTTCCGATTTGCCCCTCTTTGTTCTTACCGTCTTTAGGATGCGTGAGAAATTAACTTCGACTGGAGTATAGTTTTCAAAACAATTGTGAATTTTCTTATTCCTTCATGATCACATATTTCACGAAACCGACCTCAGTTGTCCGATCCCAGAAGAGAACTTGTAAATGAAATTGCGTGAATTTACCCGGTCTAAGCTAATATTGACAGTATTAAAATATTGGCACTTTATTCACATATTTAATTTAATTAGATAGCGTACCATAGAGATACATTTAATTATTCAATTTGACATCTTTCTAACAATCACTAATGCAGTTGGTTATTTCAAAGGATCTCAAACAAGTGAAGTTCAAATGGGTAAGCGCCCATTAGCAGCCTCTTCTTTTATCCCACTTTGATGAATGAGTCAAAATGTATGATGTTTTGGTTTCTTGAATGTCATCTTCGAGGTTAAGGTGGATTTTTTGTATTATTTGAATCACTGAAGACTTTTATGCCAATCCCTCTTTTTGATAATGCGTTTCTCTGATTTTGCGCCCTTAAACGTTATCATCGAAAGATTTCTCAAATTTTCTGTGCGCCGGCGGAGTATTGGGTAACGTCCACGTCCAATAAGTCAAAGTTTGATTCTCCTCGATGGCTTGCTGCACTGGGTAATTCTGGTCAATACGACAGATATCTTCCCTCTGTCCTATTCAAGTGCTGTGAACACTTCTCCTATTGAGCTTGGAGCGTTATTTAGAGTCCGTCTCAGAAAAAAATGTAGGAGAAAGAGGAATGTACTAATTTGGAATGGAAGCACCGATTTTTTAAGGCTACAGTTAGATATGTTAATAATTTCCAAACCGAGTTAGAAAAACATTTTCCAGCTTTCATCTTGAGCAGAGGGTTAGCATCATGGAACATCCCTGTTGCCCCTCTCTATCAGCCAGACAGCCAGTGCGGCTGGGAATTCCACTCATTGTTTGTGTACCAAGCAATGAACACCTTGTCCATTGCTTCTTCTTCTAATCAGTAAGCGAAAGAAGACATATGGATTGCTTGCTGTGCGCCAATAATGTAGCAGTCAACGAACACGGCTGCACGGGTCAAGGGTTTGGTTCTTATCGGTGCGTATCCCGTGATTGAACCGTTCAACATCACTGGTTGGAACTGGTCAGAATTCGAGTTGCTCAGAAGAAACTATTTCTCTGTCTGAGATGAGTATGGCAAACAATTTACGCCGGAAATATGTCAATGGTTTTTATTTTCCTTTTTTAAAACAAAGAAATTTCATTTCGTTCTGTTTGTTTTCAGTTCACTTCTTGCTCTCGCTTTTTCACTTAAACGTGATTTCAAATCACATATTTCGGGAGATTCAGTTCATTTCTGATCATATCTCGAGAAACAATGCATCTGCGATCCTGCATCGTATTTTACAATTGAATCAGCCTACTGCTAGATGGAGGTTTTTTGATATTCCAAATATAAAATGCCCTCCTATAGGTAAATAGACAAGGACTGTCTTTTTGAATTTTCAACAAACTTGTAGAAGAAAGGAAAGAATTGTATCCCATGATGTAAATCATGTCGATGTTATTGCCAAACTGGCTGACTAATTCTGTTCTGTTCAATTTAGTTGGTCAGTTGGTTGTAATAACTGTTGCAAAGGGACAATAATTTACTTGCTTCACTAATAGTGTGTTCGCCCCTCTTTTTTAGACTGAATGTATCTTTCCTTTGGTATCTTTATCCCTCTGGCGCATCAATAATTTCGTAAAACTTGTTAGTTATCTGCCTTACATTGCCTCGTGAATTCAGGTAGATTACTTAAGAATTGATTTCATCCCACAATATCGGTTTCATACTACTTGAAAATGCACTAATTTTTCTAAACTTATTGAATGGGAAGAAACATTTATCAACAATTGGAAGAGTTGCATTTTGAAGCTTTTCTGGTGAGGAATTTTTATTCAGTCATCTACTTCTCGACTAAATTTGATCATTCTCTTCACCAAAAGTTCTCCGATGAACACTAGTCTCGAGATCTCTGACTTTGCGGCCACCCACACCGACCCTATGGCTACAGTTGCCCAGACTCAGTAGCAAGAAGCAGAAGTCCAAAATTTTAGCCACTATTTCGTTTGTCAGTAAAGTATTGATGACTATATCAGCTTGGGATGAGGGAGAAGTTATCATCTGCCTCACTGACCCGGAATGCAGCAGAGACCATTTATACGCAAAGGATAAATAAATGCTTAGGTTGTGAAGTCAAATATTTAGCACCGAAAAGTCCTTGAAACTGAGGAATTTTGCTCTCAAGAAAATTGGTCTGATCTCCATGGAAAACCGTTTTTAGAGTTAGTTCGAGTTAAGTGTCTAAATTTTGGCGTACTTTGTTTTTTCACATTTGTTTACAAATCTTCATATATTACATAGAAGGGTTCCATCAGAAATAAATATTAAATTATGTAATTTTTCGCTGTTTTCAGTTTAAAGGGAGTTGCCAACTTTTTCAAACACGCGTTTTCACCGTCCGCCTTTACAGTTTTCTCATTTTTAAATCGAGATTTTATGGGTTTTTTGGGGTACAAATGCATCTTTAACTTCATTGGGTGTCAGCGTTTTTTTTGTTTTTAAAAGCACAATCGAAAGAACGCAGATAAATTCTCCAGCATTTGAAAATTATCGCCGACTCAATCCTTATATTCTAAATATAACTCTAAGCTTATCATTTTTCATTGTGGATGCTTCTATTCAAAGAGGCCTGCCCCTTGGGTAAGTTATCTCATTGAAAGGATTCTGCGTCGCCATTAATACAGATGTAAGCCTATAAAGCTTTGAAAACAGCGAACGACAATAACGTATTTCTTGATAGTAGCCTAGAAATACAGTATTCGACAGTTCGATGCAGGAGTAGCGAATTTTACTTGAAGGTACCAAAATTATCCCTCTCAGCTGCTAAGTTTACAATAAGCAAAGTTTGAAATTAGAAAGCAAACACTTGGATACATTAACCGTTATAGATTCATTATGGGAGTTGAATTATAATACAATTGGAGCTATAACTACTAACTATTCGATAGGTTTTTTAAAAATAACTTCTAAGCTCGGTTAGGAAAATGTTATTTAATACCTATCTTGAACTGATGTGCAGCATCGCAGAGCCTCTCTGATGAGAATCTCGAATTCTACCACCCTCCTCACTAGTCAGGCCTCATCAATGCAGTTGGCCATTTTGCTCACTGGGTGTGTACCGATGAGCATCAAACCCATGATCTATGACTTCAAAAAAGAGCTCATTTGCTACTACGCCACCGGTTTGTAATCGGCCGGGAATCGCAGAATGCAGAATGACCAAATGAGATAACATAAAACCTCTCCTCACTAAATAGTTCAGAGATTAATTAAATATGTTGTAATCCGGCTTACCTTGTCTTATTACTCCTTCTTGCAGCCTGTTTTGATTACCCACTTCTTTTTATTCACAGGATCGTTTTCATGGTTTTCATAAATTGATCCTTTCCAATTGGGGTGATCGTATTCTTGTCCTTCTCTTGTAAAAAAACCAGACGAATTAACAGGATGAATTATCGTTAGAGATTAGTTGGAAAAGCAAAAAAGGAGGAAAAGAGATGCTCGAGAAAAAAAAACAGAGAATCGTTGGCACTTTTGTTGTCTAAGGGAGTTTTAAGAATGACGTTAGCCAAATTAAGCGTTTTTTTCGTATTCCACAAATGGTGCAAAGATCAATTTCATGGACGGATGAGCTTCTTGAAAAGTAGAATTAATTTAATCTTTTCATATAAAATTATATTTAGAAAGAATATACGGTTGATGATCAAGTCACCCAGGTTCATCTGAACAAATTTATTTCCTGTGGTATCTTTGATAATCGAGGCTTTTTCGTGGATGGTGGTATAACTTATTAGCCCATTAATTAATAATAATGTTCCGCAATTTATCTTGAGAAGAAGGAAGACACTGTGAAATTTGTATTTCTTCGAACATCTTACGCAAATATTAATGTTGTGCATAACATAATATTTTGTGATTAGTTATTTAATAATACACACCATATGTCATTATGTTTATCCCTTTCTCATAATTAAATTTAAATGAAGTTTTTGTAAAGTAGGCCTCCCTCACGTTACTGTAACGCTAGAGCTCTAGGTTCTACCACTATGATCTATGTGCCACAAGATATCACTGGGCGACAATTGAATCAGACCTAAGGAAAGGGATAACGCAGAAATGTAATTAATCCAAGGCACTTTACTGATTCAAAAGGGACTACATACGAATATAATTCCTCATAATTTTAACGCTCGACGGTCAAAATACCGCCAAAAGATGACACTTTTATCCTGACAGGCTGTTAAGCTGTCAGAAGCGGTGTGCGACCGCATACTGAATGAGTCAGAGATCAGCTGCTGGAATTGCTCATCTTGAGACAAAATATTAGCTACTTCACTTGGGCTTTGTTGACATCCTATCGGAGATCAGAATAGCCAAGAATATGCGTCGGTGGCGAAGTGGTTAACGTTTAGTGCTGGGTACCTGTTTGCCTTCATCTTGTGAATGATATGGTCAGCTCCAATGGCTAAAATTGGTCAAGAGAATAAAGTTTCATCAGAGAGACGTATTGTCTTTCTGCTGTATTGATTTCGGGAATATATTTTGCTTAAGAAGACGCCTTTTGATCGTACTTTGAATATGTTATTTTAGATATTAAACCGAGAACAACTGCGTATGTCTGGAGCCGACCTTTTCGTAATTCAATTCAATAAAGAACGTAATTCTGTTTATTTCATTTCCAATCAGGTACCTCAGCGGTATATTTCAAACAATTATGACAATTTCACCCATGTTGATCAGCACCAATTATATCCCAATTATGGATCTCATCTTTACGAATATGATCAGCGCAAATATCTCAATTCACTCCACCACCAAAGCCAAGGCCCTTCATTTTATCATCACTCCTCACACCTACGAAGCAGACCTCGTCCACCAGCCTATGAAATGGGAGACGAGGAGATCGTGAGTCAGCTGCGGAATGAATTTAGGGTTGCCCCCCAGTGGACCTTGACAGTACCCACTGCCCCACCTCCTTCATCAAATCAGACAATATCAATTTCCCGGGCCCCGATACAATCAATGCTGTCTAAACGGGAGAAGACACCTGAATCTCAGGGGAGGAATGGTTTCTACATTAGCAGTTCAGGAAATAACTATCCTAATCGGAGTGTTGAAACTAGACAAAGCTGTCCACCCATGTCGCATCCCGTAAGTAGATTTGGAACAGTTTAAGAATATTACGAGATCTAAAAAAATAGACACTGCATAAAAAGATATTTGAGCAATTAATAGATAATTGCTTGAAGCACTCATTTTGAGGAAAGTGGGGGAGGGGGGGTGTTCTTAATCCTCTTTGAGCTTATGCTTACTACTTCCTCTATGTTACCGGTAATCAGTCCAACCCTAAACCTGTGCCCTCTGACACCTTTTAAGGTAAAACTGCTTTTAGTACTTAAAAACGTCAACTTTGCCGTATTTAAATACTACTGAAGAGTAACGAATGGTGGCAGTTGAAAGATAGCTAGAATTATCAGTAATGATTTCTACTTGAAGACTGGATTGATTTCCCACCTTTAAACGAAACAAGTATTGAGATAACTTTTCTTCCAAACGACTGGAGTTAATCATTGTCGCTACACAGTGGAATAACAAGAGGACTTGTGGATTATTGATGAGAAAATGGTTTAATTAATTTATCTAAAAACGAGTCAATCGCTTCAAATGCATTAGAGGTTAATTTCTAAATTACAAAATAACTTCCAACCGTATGCCTTCAGATGTGCACTTTCTCACAGAATATACAATTAGGGTCGGAAAAAATGCGCTGCTTCTAAAATGTATCATATTTATGCAATCAAGCGCGTTTTATATTAATTATTTAACTCAAACGGATGTTCTCCACTTTTGCTTGTACAAATAGTTTCGACGACTGTCTATGTCCCATTAGTTTTGTTTTTCTCTGCTGTCACCATCGTAAAGAATGTAATGATCCGTCGTGAATCAGCTCTACACCACTCAATGTGCAACTGATACCTAACGTCAACGTCAACGTCTTCTTAATTAAATTGGGCAATCGCCTTAAAAACTGATCGTTATAATACACTCTACTTATTCATATAAGTAGGCTTTTGATTATTAACATTCAAGTGTTCTACATTTGGTTCAATATTGCATGAGTTGACCGCAGATAGTACTTATTTAAGTAGTATATTACTTGAATATTAAAGTACTATTTCGTTATCCGTTTCAGAGGCAATCATACCTGAATCATACTGTTGACAGGGCAAGAGATAGGGAGACAACGATTTCGCCGTTGGGAACAAATGTTTATTACAGCAAACCACACACTTCACAAATGGAGTATATTCCTCGTAAATTAAATCAGCCTTATCATCAAACAAAAATCAACATCCATCCAAATGTGAATTACATCACCCGAACGCGAATGAACGATCATTCAGATGCTAATATATTTAACTGACGATCTTTTTTCTATGCATGAATCTCCCATTTAGTGACCTCCCTCCATTATTATACTTATTTATTTATTGCAAGGACTAGTAAATATGTGTGCTGTAGCGTATATTAACTATTGAGTTTTTTCCTAAAGCCTATTTAATACTTTATAGGAGGTCGGAAATTAATTCTCTTATTTTTTTTATTAGCTATTTAGGAGAATATTTATTTTTACATTCTGCTTACCAGTCTCTTTTTGGACGGCGGAATATTTCTTTAAGTCAATATCTTAGCGCTTGAGCAATGTAACTTTAATCATAGCAAGCTGATTAAGATTGATAAATTTTAGAAAACCGAAGTCAACTCACTAGATAATCGGAAGGATTGATTATTGATTTAAACATAAGGCAAATACATGTAACCGAAACGAGAATCATCGCACCCGAATTTATTATTATAATTAACACATGAAATGCCCCGTTTAGGGCATCATATTTGCTTTCTTTGATGGTATAACTACTGCATTTTCAGTAAAACTAATTTGCTGCTTGTCCATGAAATTACGAAAAAATATATTATTCTGTAACCATTCAATTTTTGCAATTGGAAAAAATTATCAAGGCAACTATAGTATTAATGCAATGCAATTTGATGACTATTAAACGGGAATAATTTTTGTAAATGATAACTTTAGATTTATAATATATATTAAAGCTTCATTTTTTCAATTTTGCCTGATAAAGCATACCATGTAGCGGATACTGCGTAAATGAGCCCCTGGTTAAGCCTTAGTAATCCCATTTGAAGTTCAACTAGCTGTAGATAAGTGCAACTTCCTTCTAGCAGAGTCCTCAAGTATAAGTTTCTCTCAAAATTAGCTAGACTGCATCTAAAGTCGTGAGTGAGGTATTGTGTAGAGAGTTTTACTGAGAGCAATTTAGAAATTGAGGAAAAACTATCACCATGCTGCATCAATTTTGATAATTAATTGGCTAATTCGAAAGTCTCTGCACGCACTCCGTGCTTGCTCCATACCTGATCAGTAGCACGACCGCACTTTCCTAAATATCCTAGCGAGCAAGAGATTTCTTTGGTCAGCCTCGGTAGCGTTCTACACTCCACAGATATACGTATTTCGCTGGTTGCTATATTCAAAGTTTATTGAAATGAAATCAAAAATGGTTTTTCTCAGATATGCAGTCATAAAAATCAAATTACATTCTAAAATTTAAAAGAGAAATGATAGCATTTCTATTTAACGATTACAGATCTACCTCAGTCGTTTAGAAGCTGAAAAAGAAGCGCACAAATATTATTGGCCATGTTTTTCCATTGTTTATGAGTAGATGAGTGTTAGGAAAAAAGGACACGCGATTGCGCATAAAGCATTCTGCAGAATTCATTTTAAGGATTGAGATTATGCTAAAAATGATAATGTCATGAAAAATTTTAAGAGTAATTTTAACGTGAAATATGCTAACGATGCAAACAGATCATTAGCAAAACGAAAGCAATATCAACCGAATAGATTGTGGATATTTATATGTTTATAAAATTAAATATAGTCATTATTAACCGAAGTCATAGTCAAATTTCGGTTGGCTTGATAAATGTTATGCAATGACTCTGATTACAAAAGTTGGCTTGACTTCGCTATTTGAGTCTATGGATATCCCCTGACAAACATGCTGTATAACCTAAATGCAAGCTTACTTTCTTATTTAAAGGCTTCATTTGATAACTATATTGCTAATCTACGCAAAATGATAAATTATCGATCATATTGCATTTCATGTCAATTTTTCATTTGGAAAAAAAATAAGAAATACGTTGGCGAAAAGTAGGCAAATATTTTATTTAAGCTAACAAATAACAGAGACGATAATCGAAAAGTCACGGACAATTTGTTTCATAATTACTAAAAATTTGTTTTAATTGGGGAATGAACAAGCGATCATTTGTTCATGATACAATGTCTACTAGGTAGGCGTGTTCTCCGCGCATCGATATGAACAAAATATTTGAATTTTTTTAATGTATTTTATTGAATTTTAGAAAAATAAGTATCCCTGATACTCCAAGTTACCGAGTTTATATTGGTAACTTGCCTCAAGACTGCATTCAGTCTCATATTGAACAGATACTAGATGGATGTCAGGTAATGTTTTCTCCATCTTATTATATGATTTACCTTCTAGATTTCTAATATTCATATGGTTCGCGATCAGAATACTGATAAATTTAAAGGATATGCATATGCCGAACTTAGGGATGAAGCTTCTTATCAAAAGGCTCTTTGCTACGATAAAACTGTAGGAACTAAAAAAGTTATTGTATTTACATGTCTAGATTGTCAATGGAAGAGAAGTGCGCGTAAACGACGCGGATAGGAATAGAACAAATCGAGGAGGTCGCGGAGGTTTTAACGGTAAATGTGGTTGGTTTTCTGATTGAAATATGCTACAATTGGGCTTAAAATATCCTTACTTTGTTAAAGGTAATGCGCGAGGTGGACGTAGTGGTGGGGGGATGGAAAGAAATGATTTCAGAGGCCCAAATCGTGGTGGAGGTTATAGACCGAAAGTTCAACCTGACGCTTTGAATCGATTTGGCAATCAAATTGCTGCTGCTTCCCCTTCCCCGTCGACCTCTACTTTCCGCCATCCTCCGGTAATTGATGAACGACCGACTGTTCATCCGGATGACCCCAATCGTCCTAGAATATCTCTCAAACCCAGAACTGTACCTTTTGACCCTTCTGCAGACGATCGTGAACTTTCTGAAAGAGCCAAATCTATTTTTGGAGTCGGAAGACCCCGTCCACCTAGTCCACTGAGGTTCGTTTAATATTTTACACCGATTTCTTTCGATTGCCTTTTGATCACTCGTCAGTGAGTCGTTGTCTTGCAACTTCGAGGTATTTACTCAATGAGGACTTCTTACTTAATATATTTTTTTCTTTTCTAGAAATACCGAAGATAAAGAATAAATATGAAAGATTTCAATGTGTCTCTGTTTTCTTCCCTATTATCCTCCCATGTACGTCAATCCTTCCTCATTCCCTTTCAATTATCCTGTCTTCTGCCCCTCCTTATTTTTACGATGCCATTTGTTTTGAGTTCGTGTTGAACAGAATCGGTGCCAAATCACAGTTGCCATTTTTTCAAACCTGGATACCATTTACTGACTGAATTTTCCCTCTCAAGACATATGTATATGTTAATTTTGCAAGCAAGGCTCTTTCTCCCCATCCTTGTGTTCTTGTTTTCTTCAAATACACGGACACGTTGAAAAGCTACTTTTACTTTTTTATTAGATGTTTGTGGCTTATGAAGGTGGCATGAGTCGTGTTATATTTAGGGTCGACGCTATTACTGCGATTACTGTGGAACTAGCTTTCCTGATAGTTTGGTAAACAGAAGGAACCACCTGAATGGTGTTCGTCATATTCAATTACGTCAAGAACATTTGGGGGATTATGAAGGTTTGTTGGATTGTTTTGGGTTTTGATCACGATGTGTTATCTTTAGATCCGGCTGATATCTTAGCCAGAGAGCAAAATAAACGACCGTGTGTTAATTTTCAACGTACAGGTGCTTGCCAATATGGAGCTTCCTGTAGGTATTCACACTTAACTCATGAGGAAGTTGTGCGTCTTCAAGCACTTGCAGGTAAATATTGTTTAAATATACATATCTTTTCGCATAGAGCCTATTCAAGATCCAATACAAGCTATTTTGGAAGTAGAAGCGGTAGTTAGAATCAGACGAGAAAAACATCTTTCCTCCTTTTTACCATGGGGGTATAATTTATCAGAATTACCTCCTTCTGTTCGGCGGTCTCTCGATAATCAACCCATTCAATAAAATATGTGACGATTTCGGTGCTGTCTTCTGCTGTTGTTTTGACTTTGGTTGATCGTCCGGAGTTAAGATGTACTAGCCACAATGACATGTGGAATATATTAAATATTGACTGATAGGTTAGTTTGCAGGATCATAAATTTAATAAATTTCTTAGTATATTTAAATATCATTTAATATTATAAATTTATTCCACAATAATAATATGTATATACATGTATAATTTCCTATGGTATAAAATATAAAAGAAAACACCTATTCATTGAAATTCATTTCCTCTTAGTGGATAGTTCCATAAATGAGGTCATTTACTCAGCGTTGATTGGTCGTCCTACATTTACTACCGCCGGTTTAATGCCCCGAAAAAGCGATAGAGAAATACTAGTTGATCCCCCCTCAACATTTGACCTGCATGGAGTATCAAAATCGCCTTCTATTCCGAAAAATCCTACTTGCACCGGTTTACAAACCTTCGGAAGGTTAAAAAGTTGGCTAGGCGGTGATTTGTCATCAACATCCAATCAATTACGAGATATTTACATCAGCATAGCTGCTTGTCTTGCTGCTATATCATTTGCCTTGCTTTTGACTATTTTTTTCGGGCCACCACAAGTAAAAACGTACATTAAACTTAATCTTAGGTTACTCCTCATGGTTTTCTCGTGTCTGACTTTAGTTCGTGTTCAGAGCTGGGTAAAAAGCTCATGATTAGTCAAGGCGGAAATGCTGTTGATGCACTAATCTCAATTGTATTATGTCTCTCAGTAACGAGACAGGACATTATAAGTGTGATTATTTATTCTTGTTGGTAATGAAGTTATTTCTCTAGGTTTAGGTGGTTGTGGAGCATTTTGGGTCCATAAAAGAGATACTGATAGTAATTGTCTTTTCGATGCCATGTGTTCTTCTCCTGGCCTGATCGGAAATGATCTTCAGAATCCTGCTCAGACTGTGAGTGTTCCCGGTTTGGTGGCGGGACTCAAAGCTCTCCATGATGAGTACGGCTATATCTACTGGTCTGATCTCTTTCATCCAGCTATTGAAAGAGCGGAGCAAGGATTCTCTGTAAGCATATTCACTTTTTTTCTATTCTGACATCTTTCGGTTCAAAATATAACTTTCTTATATCGTAGGTTCATCCCGATCTGAAGGCTAGTTTGGAAAAAGTTGCAGCTAATAAGAGTCATCCTGCATTTCGATTTGCTAATAATTACATTTCTGCTGTGGTGAATGGGACCTTGGGCCCTCAACTCGAATTGAAGAAAACTTTAAAGACACTCGCTGCGGATGGAGATAAAGCATTTTATAACGGCTCACTCGGTGAAAGTATTGTTTCGGTATTGAGCTCTCATAATGTCGTCTGGAAAATGGTCAAGGATCTGGGTACCTATCAAGTGCGGAAACCACAGCATATTGAGGTGAGTATTTTGTTTTACTGCAATGCTCACCTGCTTTTACTGGAGTAATCTCAATTTTAAGCCTCTATCGCAGGTTACGAATGACTAATTAATGCTGGTCAAGGGTGAGACTTTAGTATGTCTTCTCTCCGTTCCACATCATTGCATTCCTTCATATATTTTAGAGTTTTTTGTCATTTTCAATTAGTCTCAGCTTGGAATCTCCCTAGGTTAGAATTATCCTGTGTTTTAGGGAGACTTCACGATGTCACTACCCTATTCAGGAAAAAACGCTCTTCTAATTAGACTTGAGTGATAATTCGTAATTAACACTGAAGTCACTTTTTAGCAAAAATCATTTATCATTTAACGTTGGACGAATTCTGTCGATGTTAATTTTATCCATCTTTCCGGTTTTTCTTGTAGAATCATATATCAAATGCGGCTCTTTTCGACTGATTCTTGAGTTTCATTTGTTTGTACAGGTGTTTCTCATATTCCCACTTGTCGCTCATAGCGTTTTTAATATGTTATATTGAAATGATTCAACAGGAGTCTGTTAATGGATTTTTATCCGAAGATATTCGATGCTTAAATGTGCCTACAAATTTTAAACACTACCTGCGGTTCATATAAAATGCCATGCTCCTTTGATCCTTACTACTGAGTCGCATTTCTTTTCCAGGATCTAGAAAGCTGTGCATCTTAAGTGGAGAACGTTGACTTGAGTAGTTAGTCAACTCGCATTGCACCCCCAAAATAGAACCCGATTTTTTGTGTGAAAATATCTCTAAAATCAGGCTATGTGATGTAAATAGCTTATTTAGCAGGGAATGTGTAACGGCTTTATTGATTATGATTGGATTAATGGTAGAAGCATAATGTCACTTATGCATTGGAGCATTTAATTTAAAATGTAAATAAATAAAATGCAATGAATATGGTTCTGTTGATTTCCTGTTATCCAATCACACAATGATCGAATGATTAATCACACATTTGAAAAAATCAGGATACCAGTGTTTAAAATACATTTATCTTCAATGAGTTTAAAAGTGTTTCGTAAAGGAGAGTTAGACATTGGTTATGGGATCGGACCTAGTTAGTAAAAATTATGAAGCTGGCAATAAGATCTTACTTTTGATGAAAGTAGGGGAAGTTGGTCCACAGATTTCGGGAATTTTCTCAGAATAAATGTACTAGCATTTGTCTCTACTTGTGAATATTTGCTGAAGTTAACCGTCTGGAACTTATATCTTCTAAAAAATTATAATCACCCTTACAGTCAATTGAGAACGTCATTTTGATTGATAACGGTTTAACCATCCTTAAGGCAAAACACCTGGAAATTTGAGTTGGTTTCTGTCATATTTGTTCGACAGTCTCTTCGACACTGTACTAATAACTATTTCATTTTCTAGCTTGGTCTGGCTGGCTTCAGTGTCTATGGTTTTCCCACTCCCTTCATTGGGGGAACTTTGACTACATCAGTTCTCGCAAACCTTGATCTGTTGAACCACCAGCGGCCTCTGAATGCACGGAAATTGGTGCAAGGTGAAGCCAAAGAGCTCTCCATTCTTTATCATCGTCTTATCGAATTGAACAAACTTGGTTCTGCTCAAGTTTCTACCCTTGGAGATCCTTACGATTCAGAGGAAGGTACGTTGATTACTCTTTGTGATTGCCATGAATCTCACCAAAATGAATGATAAATCTGGTAGGAGGCATAATAGAACATTTTCGATATCCTAAGTAGAATTTGTACAAATTTTGCAAGTGAATTTCGTTTTCTTGGACTCAGGATATTTTTCTATCGCTCTTACTGCATTCTGTTACCCTAAATGAAGCCTTCTCCCTCTATGTTGCAGACTACCTAGGTGGCAAGTCAATATCGTAGCATAAGTAAACAGAGTTACAATGAAAAGAATTGAGAAAACATTTTGCGAGATTTTGTGTAGAGTTGGTTTGTCTGAGAGGAAAGAGGTTAAAAGTCACTGACTTGAACAGAGAGTAAGCCTCTTGTAAGAAATGCCTTTGTTCGAATCGGTGGATAATATCTAAATTAGTTAATGTTTGAGAAAACACACCGTCTTATTCTTCGTACGGCTTATTGGCACCTTTAATTTACACCACTTAATGCATTATCCTGGATTTTCTCTCCTTTCTATTAAATAATCTATCCGGACACAAATCCTCTTTTGTACCATCTAAATGGACTTCTTCAGCCCCTTTCCTGACTTTTAATTAAAAAGCTGAGTTTGATAGTTACTTTTGCCATTCCGGGCTTTCGGTTAGAAGCATAATACTTTAGACATCCTGGCTCGCAGTAAGAAGGACTAGTTGGATTTAAATGGCAGGGATAGTCTTTGCATGTATAATTGCGATGCATTAACGTGTCGGTTCGATTTATAAGTAGGTTTAGGTAAGCAGTAAATAATAAATGGAGAAATATAAGTCATTATTTTTGATTGGATAACGACGAAAAATTCATTCTCCATTGTATGAATTAGATCCTTTCTTTCGTTTGACTCTTCCTTTAGGTAAAACTGTTGCAGATCGTGAGAAGAATTTGCTGAGTCTGAGTGCTCGCAAGAAGACAGTTGAATTGGTGAAAGACGATCGGGTGTTAAGGGGCACTGAATGTGGCGAACCGGATCCTCTTTTATTCGTAAGTTATTTATCTAACAATAGCTAATACCTTATATCTAATGACAAAAATATCTGAGATCACTTAGTATTTATCTGTTATCTGGTTCATACTAATGCGGTCAATTTTCGATGTGTGCTAGTGGCGTAGCGGTAATTTCTACATCTGCCAAATTCAGAGTTCACAAAATTTGCCTACCTATAACAACTGAAAAAGTCAGTACACAGTGATGCCATTTCTATGTCCAAGAGAGACATCGGAAAGCACTATCTTCAATGTTCTTGAAAGTTATATTACTATTGCTCAATCGG
>CAADRB010000110.1:104870-144781 GCA_900708905.1 Hymenolepis diminuta
GGGTAAAATTTCTTAAGTCGATTTAAGTGTAAAAAACAATGCAAATTGTTATTTCTCATGGTTATTCTTTTATATGCCCAATATTATTATTATTCTGGTTTGCATAATGAGATTCTTGTCTTCGTAAAATATACTCGGATTCGAGGTGTACATACTCCGGCTTCGCTATTGCTGTTGAGCTATTCTGACTTCTGGATGTTCATTTGATCATAATCTAGCAAAGTTGATTCACCAATAAAGTAAGACAGCAGCCATACGTCGAACTTAATGTGACAGAATACTGAAGTTGTTACTGTTTATTTCGATCTAGGTAGCTCCTGAAACGAATACTTTCGTTCTAACCGTTGAATCGAATATGCTGATCGCATCGGCGGCATTAACTCTTGGAGGAACTACCTTCGGATCGGGTATTGTCACCCCAAATACTGGTATCCTACTCAATTCTGCTCAGCTGCTCTTCTCTTCCTCCCCCACAAGTAGTAGTGCTAATATTGCAGCTCCAGGTCGCAGACCACTTCTTCCCACAAGCCCGATCTTCTTCGAGACAGCTCAACAAAAATGTGGGCATCGTTTCTTGGCTGCTAGCTCTGGAGGAATTCGAGGGATGATGGATATTTCTCAGGCGAGTTAGTGCTTTTTATTTATTATAACCTTCACCAAGTCTATGATAGTGTTTTATGGTCAGTTACTTAGTCAGTTCGTTTTTGAATATCATTTCGGTTTGTTCACAACTCAAATTTCCTGGATTTTGTGGAGGAATGGAGTTCTGTGAGCTTGAGTTCAACTCTTGATCTTTTCTTACTTACCTTAAATGCGAATAAATGCTGCGGAATTTTTGATAAAATTTTTGGGTGGTTGTAAAAGCTAGCCGAAGTGATTGAATGTCAGACGGAATTCCTCCTTTATCCGACGAGCATTACATCATTACCTTTATAGTTAAACAGACGATTATGTGGTCATTCAGCCGCTTTCACAGTATGAAGTGGAAATGTATATAATTTCTGATTAATACTCCTTTATCGTTATCAAATATGCTGAATGAATAGTATATAAGATCCTATAGGTTGTGCTGCTGAGATAAATTTTAAACAAAGTGGCAATGGAATATAACTTTTATTGTCTCTGACCCAGATGAAATTAACAACCCCAATTGATTAGAAGCCATGATTTCCAAATTTCTATAAATTTTCAAGTTTTTCTTCTTTGACTCATCAAGTAATGGCCTGGATCGACGTATTGCCATAATGAAAATTGCCCACCCTACCACGTAAATGCACTGGTTCTAAAGCCAGTTAGACACGGAGGAAGAAGACAGACTACTTGTAACTCACTGTGCTACGATAGTGCCTTATACAATTTGGGTGACGGTAAAGTAACGGTGAGAAGCTACAAGTGTTAGGCAACAGAAATCGGAAAATCTAATGTCGGATGGCGTAGTGGTTAATGTTAACGTCTGCCATGTCGGAGGGCGCGAGATCAACGTCCATCGGTGCACGTCCAGTGGTGTGGTTGATTCTGGTCAGCAAGAGGAGTGTAGAAGATCTGCTCCAGGATATCCGTCTACCGATCGTATGTTGTGAATGCTTCTCGTTATGAGCTTAGGAGGTTCTTTGTGTCTGAAAGACTAATTCCATCCATAAAATGTTTATGAACTCTACTCAGACGTCAAACACGTTGGTTCTGCCTTCTAACAATTAAATATGTCAGTTGTTTTCATGCACTGCTGTAGCGGTTGTTACTTATGTTTTCAACGTTTTTCAAATGAGAAAAACTTTAGTGATAACTCGTGAGATATTTTTATCTTGCTTTTATTCTCGTGACTTCTTTGTGTTGGCAGGGGTCGTGTGCTCGGTAACGTTTTCTACTTAACAGCTTTCTTGTTCTTGTGATTTCTAATTTTATTAGGAGGTTAGCGCCTACTCCCCAAAAACATAAGACTAAGGGTTCGGTTAAGTGTAGGCTATTACTGAGTATTTACCACTGTATGGTAGGGAACCTTCTAAGCTATTCCAATCTTTATAGACTTCACTTCCACACGATAGGAAGGGGACAGACAACGACGGAGTAGTGAGAACTAGCAAACTGAAATCGTTTCTAAATAGCCGAATTAAGGTCAAAATATAAGATTTAGATAACGTGATAAAATCGTTAAGGAACTTAAGTGTTGATGGATGAATCATGGGAAGAAGTGAGTGGAGCTTGGTGCTTAGAGTGTAGAGTATTAAAAATATTAAGCTAATCAACCTGCCTGATTAATGTGAGTGGAGAATAGCGTTACTAAAGCTCTATGACTTCCTGCATTCTCTAACATTTAATCGTTGGTTATTGATATTACTTGTTAATGTGATCATTTAAGCCAATTCTAACTGGCTTGACTTGAAGCTTATTAAGATTCCTGTTCCGTTCTCTTGCGATATGGGTTACAAAGCCGTCTATAAATTGGTTTGGAAAGTATCCTGTACACAACTATAAGAAACTCGCATTCTACCATTCATTCTTTTGACAATAATTATCAAGTAGGATTGGCTGTCTATGTGCTCTGATGAGTGTCGAACTCATCGCCTCTGTTTTAAATGATGTGAATGTTGATCACTCCACCTCTATCTCTCTTATTATGCTGAAACGGTATGAGGGACTTTTCAATGACTGGTTGATTACTGTGTATTCTACTCCTCTGTGGATCGAAATCAATCATTGCAGTTATTCATTTGATTCTTGTCCATCTCACAACCTCTGATATGGCAGATATTATTATGGTATCTAGATTATTTTACAGTCCACAGATAGAAAACTGACGAAGTTGCATAAACACTATGTCGCTCTATTGAAGGTGAACATGAAAACTTAAAATATTTTGAAAAAATGTAAACTGTGTAGCTTGATTATTGGGAATATCAAGAATCATAACTGTATTTATCAATTGTTATTACTTTATCTCGAGTTTCAGATTCTTGACCTCCGGTCATTCCTCTACTCATTTCGTAAAAATCCGTTATTAAGCGTGCTCTCGAAATATGCACATTTGAGCATTTAAAAAAGTTTTGTTTCATCTTAACAACTTCTGAGTACTTTTTCAATTATTTCTGTTCAAAATCGATCGTACTCACTTAATAAGACACCAGTTTTTAAATATAGTTCAATGACTACATTTTCTCTATTTAGAGTAATCTCATCGGACTATTTTCTTTCAAACGCACCTAAACATATCGCCTTCTCATTGTAGCTCTTTCAACTACAGTGCTGGTGCCTCTTTGATTGGGAACCTTAATTAATCGTGTATATGTCGCTTTATCTAAACAAGAAAAGTCTAGCTAGTCATGTTACTGAAAGTCCATCGTGGGATGGCTGAGTGGTACACTTCTTCCCCTCTTTCGATCTCTGAGGTTCTGGTTGAGTTCATGTCCGTGGTACTCTGTAGCTATTAATCAACTGAGTTAATTGAATGGTTGGTCATTCTAAATTGATGCCATTTTATCTACGTAGAGTCTTGAGCCAGTAGGTTTGATTAGTTAAGTCATCTTGAATGTTGAGGAACTCACTAAAGTTCACTCAGGACTAACTTTACTAGAATTCCAATATTGATTAAACCATTTCGAAGGAAACATTTTCCACTACTCACATTGGGTAGAGGGAAGATATTCTTGAACCTCCCTAATGATAAATTTACGTTATGTTACACTTCTGTTGACCAGTATTTAATGGTAAAATATCTCATACTTAGCATTTTAACAATTAGTATGCTGTTCTTTGTTCAATCCTATAAATTCAATGTCAATGTCAATATTCAAGCAATCACTTAATTGTTTCTCTTAGAGCCGTCTGTTTAATTCCACTAAATTCTGACAGATTAGGCTCCCAATGACTAATCGGCGTTTTTTTCTTCAGGTTCTCACCTCATCATTCCTCTACTTACCAAACGTTTCTTGCAAGGGTGGGGGGGACGGTCAAAGTAGCGACCAAACTGTCAGTAAAAAATTACCATCCACCAGTGAAACAACAGCGACTTATAATCCCGCTGTTGATGCGTGCCTACCTCTCAATGATTCTCTGACCCTTAAACGTTTCAGTTTGGAGTTGAGCGGTCGAGAATTTGTCGTCCATCTGGAACCGGGTTTCAACAGGGCTATTGGTGAAGAGTTAAAGAAAATTGGTCACAACGTGGTGTACGACACGAGCGCTGAGTTAAGACCGAAAGTAGCGGCTGTTGGATGGACCTTGTATACGACTATTGGTGGAGTTGAGAAAAAGACTCTGGATGATTCGGCGTGGTTCTGATCTAGATCGCGTAGAGGTTGTAAAGCGCCTGTGATGTGTACTTTGTATTAACTCTGGTTTTGACTTTATTCAAGCATTGTCTTCTTATTTCGAATAAATTTTATTCACGAATTTTTTAAACTGGCGAATAATTTTTTGTGAAGAACTAAGAGCTCCAAGCGATATGAGACCGTTGGGGTTTATAAAAATGTGTGGCAGTCATTGAAATTATAGATTTAGTTAGTGGTAACATCGGTAAACTTACGCGGAAGAGTAAGACCATTTTGAATGCAAATTAACTGGGGAATGAGTGCACATGTCAAGAGGATTGTCGTCGACATAAAAAACGTGTGCTTGATAAACGCGATTTTGCGACAATCGAATCATTTACTACCACCAAGTTGGCTAATGTGAAATTTTATAAAATGCAGCGAATGATGACAGGAGATGCATACACTGAGAGATCGAAGATATTCAGAATAATTAATTATTCATAAATCGCAAATTGATCCATTAATCATCGACGGTTATAGTCTATCGCGCGAAAATGAATGTGTTGGGGAAAATTTTTCATGCGCACAAATTTTATGTACAGGAAATCTATTAGTAGGCGTCCTTTCCAAATATTAATTTTCAAGCATTGTTAATAATAATATTTCTGGAAATTCACACATTCAGAAAAAAAATCAACTTGCAACATTTTATTTACCTCTTAAAATGAATAACTTTTCTGCCCTTCAAAATTAAAATAGGAAGGTTTTAATTGCCACCTTATTTCTTCACGGTTGCTATAAGCCCTCAAATATATTTCATTCGCTAAACTTATTTGTGGTATTCACCGTGTGGATACAACTGGCTAGGTGTAAAAGGAGGTGTAATTGCAATAAAATAAAAATTAATAAATAAGCTGAATTAAACCACAGTATTTCAATTAAATTTAAAATTATTATACTGCGAAATATTTGCGCACTTCAAATATTCAAGGTAGGGCAAACGCATTGTAAGACGGGCTTAGCTAAGGTAGAGGGGTGTAGTTAACTTACACAGAGGGTCTTTTGGAAGAACAAACAATCATTGAGAGGCTGTGAAATAGGTATGAGAAGCGAGAAAAGGGAACGGAAATAGCACATCACGCACCTCGTTAGAGCACGTGACAAGACGGTACGTAGTTAGAAGCTAGTCCCATAATATATGGACATTTCGTCGGCGTGCTACGTTGCCGGTAGCCTATCTAATTGTTTGTAGTGTGTGATTGCGACCTTAGAATGACTGAGCCCTCCTATTGGTCGGCTTGGTCGCTAGTTTAGCCAAGCTTCGGTTTACTTTGCAGGCTAGGGATCTGCATCTTACAGCAAGTTTTCGTAGAATCAATTACGGCTAATTATTTGCCACGTATTAATATATTTTTGTCTTTGTCATTTGCTTATTACAGATGAAGCATAAGAGAATTTTAAAATCAGATTACGATGGATGGCGTCGTAAGCAGCTTTTGGAAGACAATAAAATGGAAGAGCAAAATATAAAAAAGCTATCTAAGAAGCTTGGTTTACATAACCGAAAGCCGCGAAAAGACGGCACCCAAAAGTTGCCCGCATGGATGCGAGATAGTGGACTCGATTGTAAGTCATTATTTTCATAATTTTAACTTTGCCTTCTAGATCTCTTTGAATATGAGAAATATGATGAGAAGACTTCAAACGCGGTTAGTGGTGAGAAAATTGTTGGTGAATTGAATAGTAACAGAAGTACGTTTTGTGAATACGGTCACTTACGTTTTCTAGAAAAATCATTGAATATTTTCGGGCAAGAGTCAGAGGGGTCAGATGATGACGTTTCGGGAAGTGAAGAAATGGATGTAGATTCCCAAGATGAGGACGATTTAGATGCCATTTCTGAAGTCGACAGTGAATTTGAAGAGGAGGAAATTGTTGAAGATATAAAGTCCAACGATGATGACAAAGTAGAATTAGTAGATGATTCAAAAAAGCCTGAACCAGAAATTGAGAAATCTAACAAAGAGGAAGTTTCAGTGCTTAGGCGAAGCATTCGTCTTATATTGAACTGCGTATCTGAAGCTCAGATGGCGAAAACCATCTCAGAACTCGTTGCTCTGTTCTCTGATAGACCTCGGGCCACTGTCAGACAGGTTTTAATTGAGGAGATCGACATTCTATTGGCTGTAAGTATATAAATGTACTTGACATAAGGGCATGACTGTGTTTGGTAAAACTTTTTTTTCTCTTTTTCTAGGCGTTTCCGCTAACAAGGGGACAATCTGTGGGTTGGTTGCAGCAAGAATTGGCGGCCTGTTTTGTTTGTACTGAAGCTCGACTTCACCATCTTGGAGACGATTCTCGACTTGTGGCGCATTTTGTCGAATTCTTTGTCTCATCGAAGCTTCCTGCATCAACTGTGGAACTTAAGGAGCCGGAAGGAGGAGCTCTTGCTTCAAGATGTCTTTTTGTTTCATACCTCCATCGTTTTGGGGTAAGTTTATTTATTATTTTTTTAATTGAGTAGCTTTATTTTTATCCTTACCAAAAGCTGGGAGAACATTTACAGGGTGTTAGGTGGGTAAAAAACTCCCGGCTTTTAATTTTATCAATTTTTAATTAGAACTTGACTTTTTAAGTCTATTATTCTCTGCGGTTTCATCTCCATAATTTGTCGCGAATAAAAAAACCGCCGCTTTCCACTGAAGATCTGACCCAATTTCATTTCTACTGCCACTCTTTTGAGACTGCTTTTGTATTCATATCATTTTTAACTTTTGGAAAGGTCACCCCGGATCAGATCATCCTACGATTTTACTTTCCACTAAACTACTGATTTTGTTTTGGTCTGAGGTGGCGATTGTGATATTCATTTAGAATGAAATTGTCTTCCAAGACAAATTTTATTCGCAATTGATGGGATGCTAGTCAGTCGTATTTAGTGCATCTACTCGGCTGCTGATTTAATCTCCTGCGGTGAGATCATGTTTGTTCAAGAGCATGTAGGGAGGCTAATTGTCGGAGTACTAAGATTTCTTTGATGATTCATTAATTTATGTCAATAATACACCTATACAAATCCGCTTACTTCATTCATCCCCACGATCCAGCGCGTAAATTCTTATTTAAAATATTCATAATTTTATTCGATTTTCTGGACTTCTGTTCCATTGATTTGGTAAATGTATTATTGTTTATGAGTACAACTTCAAAATACTACATTTGACATTACGATCAGCTCAATCCCTGAAGTATTTCAAAGACACAATGTAGCCCATTGATTAAGTCTGCTTTTATAATAGCACGAAAAGGTTCCCCAAGGTGATTTTTTCATCAAGAACATTAACATTCATTTCTCGCATTTACGCTATTTAGTAGGCCGATTATGTCAACTTTTTATTACGTCTTATTATTTGACGATAGGCAATAACAGGAGACTTGATCATGGATCTTCTCGAGGAATTTCTCAAACTAGGAGATCTTTTGGCCCTTCAAATCGCCCATCAAATTGTCAAACGTACGTTTCGCATAAATCAAATTCGTCTGGAATAGTTCTTTTATTCCCCAAGTTGATCGATTTTCTTGTTTTTATTGTAGCGATTAGTTCAATTGTTCGGAGAGAAATGCATGAAAGGTGCAATAAATTTTTGAATTCAGCCAAAGGAATGATGTCTGCACTGGATGTTGAAGATCTTGAGAAATCGTGAGTTTTTTTCACGCACCTGTTTTCACCAAGGCCTTTTTGTCATAAAAAAGTGTAGAAGAAAAAATTTAAACTTGAGTTTAGCATACTTATTACTTTATGATTCTATTAACTTAAATGAAAAGGTAATTTTAATTGCACGATTTGGACACTAAGTGTATAACTTTCAACAGCAAATTTATCGAGGAAGATACGACGGATTTTGAAATTCGGAGATTTTGGTCCTGAAACCGGCAATTTCTGCCAGTCTAAGTTTTGTTTGGCGCCGCCTTGTCCATAAGTTCCTTAAGATTTGAACATTTGGGAGTGTGTCGTTCAGATAAATCCTAGCTATCCGGTGAGTGGAATGGTCGACTGCATTGATTAAGTCTGGTTAATAAATCGAGTGGCAGGATTTTTGTTTCTCATCTGGGAGGCTCTATGATACCATTCCTCTGGCCAAAACGGGTGTCATAAAACGCTTTCCTATACGGAATTGGGAGGTAAAGCTTACCTATTGAAGGTGCCTGTATGGGAACTACAAGTATGTTTTTATCAAGAGCAGAGGTTTGTACTTACCTGCATGTCAGAACTCAGTTTTTTTCGTCGAATTCATCTATTTCAAAATGGTGTGGTGGCACCACTCCCACCTTTGGAGTTTCCGAGCTATTTTCCAAAAACTGCGATAAGTAGCTAGTTACGAAGAGACAAAATGCATAATAAGTACTAACATGAATTTAACATAGTATAACTCAATAGAGTTTTATGTTATTTTGATTCTCCTTCATTTACTTATATTGTTATTGGCTGTTTTACTTATATTTAAAACACTGATTATTGAAATAAATGCTAAAATCTCTTAATTTTAATTTAAGGTGGACCAATAGCAAGCATGCCATACAGTAGAATTTATGTTAGATATGCACTGTGAATAAAGGTTGAAAGTCGAAAGTATGTCCCAAATCGTCCATGTGAGAGAAGCAGTGGGCAATTTCGGCCGCATTTGGTTTAATATCACTCATTTCATCATCTCCTGGTAGATTAATATAAGCAGTTATTTCTGTCGAGGTTTTGGGCCCATTATACGACTATCGTTCTCAAATGTTGCTGTACTTGTTCAGTATCGAAATCTTAATTACAAAATCAAATCTCTTTAAAAATAATATTCATCCATATTTCATCTTTGCAGTGTGGAATTGGAAGGTATCGTGTCGAATTTATCCTCGAAGCATTCGAAAGAGCCAGCACTCTCTAGTGCAGATCACTTCTTCAAAAGTATCAAAAACTGGAATAAGGGTATGTTGACAATCAAATCATGTCTATAATAAGTTGTAAACCGGTCATCTTGTTATTAGAGGTGCACTGAGAGGTCTCGATCTAGTGACCTTTAATGTGATAGATATGCAGGTGGATCAATATACAACCGATGTTCATCGAATTATTACGTGATTCTATAGCTTTAACGATCTCACTATATATATATGTATATATATAATACTTAGTTGACAATTAGATGCTTAGCTACAGAAGCAGAAATGGTTTAGATAAAAGGCAGGGATGTTTGGTCCATAGAAATCGGGGTAATTACTTCTCAGCTCTGATGAATATGTTGCCGTTTTTTCAAAAGATCTTTTGAATGGGCTCGCACTGAACAACGGTGACATTCCAATTATCCTAATCAAAAAAGAAAATCAATACCTAATTATGTTGCTTGCAGGAGCTGAGAAATCTTATTCCCTTCTCAGATACTTCGTCTGAATTTGTAAAATTGCCGGTAAGGCATGTAAGGATCGAATGAGAATTGGTTCTAAGCCTACAGTTAAAGTCTCCCTTGACAAAGACTTCTGATCCTGCTAGAGTTCAGCTAGTTTTGTTTGGAATTTCTCTTTTTCTCCCATTGAGTCAGACAGCTGGTGATGCTGAATATGCGGTCACTGGTTTTATACTTTAGTGACATTAGTTTGCCTGACTTCTCTTTGAATTCAAAAGTTGAAATTTTAGCGCAATTCATGAGAAAGACGACTCCGGAACATAATATTTCAATAAAATGTGTCCTGAATTGCAAATTATCCAATTTCGGCGTGCCTTCAATTGTGGTTGAGTACGTTTTAGTCTCAGTAAGCGCAACTCAACACACTTTAATATTCGGGGTGAAAGAGGATTTCCTTTAACTTAAGTTCTTTGGTGTTTTCTCAAGCAGTCCATAAACTAAATTTTTGGATGGGTAGAAAGGGGTGAAAGTTGGCATTTGGGTTAGTCTCAGGGTAAAACAAAGAATGAATGAGTTTCACAACTTTCTTTTTAACGAAATAGCAAATAAGATTTTCTTTACGACTCCGCATAGGTATCACCTTCCCCAAGGAGCTACGTCTACCTCTTCGTCTTGAGGAATTACGCAATGTCAAGAAGGGCAAAGGTCGATGGTGGGCTGTGGGTTCTGCTTTCTCTGGCGACGCCCTCACGTTATCTGACCCATTGGCTGCTGCAGCTAATCCGACTCTCTCCTCCAAGAAGACTGTTACTCTGACTCCAATGGTGAGTAAATCGCTCCTGAAATACTTAAATTTCTTTTCATATTTAGTGTTTTTCATAGGCCTTGTATGTCAGAACTCGTATGGATTTTCAATAATGTTGCCTTATCATTATGCCGCTAAATTCATACTATACGGTGCAGTTTAATGATTTTATAAAGCCCACATTTAATATCATTTATTTACAGTAATTTATCGGTTTGTGGCTTAATAGGTTCCAGTATGACTAATCTTAGCCATTCTTTGTTCTTGATGTCTAATTGTCTCGTCTTGAACAGTTTCAGTCATGTCATTTAACCATATTGTTGAGCAAGGTACGATTTTTGCGTAATTATTGGAAAGTCGCATGTCTTTAGAAGTCATAGACGGAGGTAGCTCGTGAAGCGAAGACTAATCGTCATTTTCACAAATTTTTTGAAGGCCGTACATGCAGCTAGGTATCTGATATTTGTTCTTTGCTGTTCTACGGACTATACCTTCTATCCCCTAATAATCTTTGCTAAGGCAACAGAATAGAGAAGGAAGACAGTCAAACGTCAAGGTTTATTAGGAGCTATCTACTACTTAATGAGAGAGTGGAGACGGGGGAGTGATGGTGAGAGGGTCTAAAAATTTGGGATTGGACATACACAAAATAGGTCAGACGACTTCAAGCACTCGATCATTTAGGACCCTTTGACTCAGCGAGTGGATAACCTCGAGTTTCCTGTAACTAAGTACAATTCAGGTTACTTGGTCACAAATCAAGCTGACTTCATAGGAAGATTTAGAAGTATTTACAATAAACAGTAAAACATTCGTGTTTTAGGTTTGTGTTAAGACTAATCGTAGAGGGGGTTTCTGTAACACTAATTGACTGCATCTTTCCTTTCCGCTCTTTAATGAAGGGTTCATTTTGTAATATTTGACGTGGATTGTGTACAGCATGCATCTTTTCATCTTGTTATATTTAAACGTTTAGGATTAAGAATATTTCATCCATTGGAACTGGTTGTACTCGTTTAGTGCAGTCGCTAGTCCATTGGAGCATTTTCTTATTTTTTGCCCAAATCCACTAACTATCAGGATATCTTGATCTCACTATTTTCAACAGAATCTCTAAGACAGGGTATAAGATTTGCGCTTTCTTCTTGATTTGTCTTGACTTCGTTTATGTCTGATATCTTGAGAGATTAGCTAGTTAGGGCCTCTCAAGGGCTCAGTTTTCTATACTGAAATCTTGGTAACGCAATTTATCCAAATATTGTACTCATAAAGCACTTCAAACGTCTTGACGTTGTAAGTAGTCCTAAAAGGACTTCAAGATATTCATTTATTAATTAATCTAAATCTGTCTTTTTTTAGTTACAAGGAGTTGCCCAACGTCTGGGTCTAATCACTCCAATGCGTCAGCAACTTTTTGCGATCCTAGTTTCCACACCTGGAGGTCCAGATAGCACCGCGACAGCCTTACTTGAGGCCGTTAGCTCCAGTGGCAGCGGTTGCGGTGCTAATTCAAAGGGCTCTGAGCATCGCGAACGCGAAGTTGTACAAATTGTTATTCACTGTCTCGTCTCTGAACAACCTTTCAATAGATTCTACACCCGTGTTCTGGGAGCTCTACTCAATCACCACCGACGTTTTGCGGTAGATTTACCTCTCTCCTTTCTAGTTTTTATTTCTTCGATGAGTCAATATTCCGTTACTTTTGCCTATTTTCAGATGATGGTACGATGTGCATTCTGGGATGTGATGTCAAAGCAGGAGCTGACCAAAGAAGCGAAATGTAATGCTGGGAAAGCTATCGGTATTCTTGCCTCCGTTTACGACTTTCCTCTCACTCTACTTAAGGTAAGACATCGATTAATCTCTCCTAAATATCTATATTTATCTTTAATTCAAAGTGTATTCATATAGTGAGTTTGTCTTATGTTACCACCACGTGCTCTCACGGTGCTTTGATCTAGACGCCGTGGAAAAGCAGACCAAATAAACCACGAAAAAGTCGTATGTTGTTTAGCTGCATTCATGTTCAAAAATAGCTTATAATTCAGTGACCGTTATTTAAGTTGCTAGCACTGTCTTTCACACATCCTTGTAACAAAGTGGCCTTAGATATCCCGTTTGTCTGACTGGTAAGATTTGGTTAAGTAAGGATACGAATTACGATAATACTGAAAGAGTGTTCAATCCCATTAAAAATAAAGCTTCGCTCTAATTACTTCTAATGATGCTCTATCCTTTGGCGTGAATAATCCCTCCTCAGAGAGTCAGCGAATCCTAGAATGTCACGCTTACATTTATTACCGTTTCTTTGTTCAGTTAATAGGTACAATTTGTAATACCTTCTTGATTCATGATGATTACAATTTCGCCGTTCTTTTTATATTTCTGAAGGTCAATGACCTCCTTATTTGCATAACCTAATTGTCATTAACGTGACTTAATTGAGTCAAATTTCACATTCATGGAGCAAACCTCGACATTAACACGTTTGTTTAAATTCATTCTATTGTGTTTCACTTTTTGCAAACTTTCACTTAATTCTTTTCTTTAAGTTAACTCTTGATGGCAATACCAACATTATTCTCTGTGAAATAGTGACTGAAACGTTTTGTAATGAAGAAATATCATTCTGTAATTTTTAATTTTCGATTATAGATTTCACTCTATCGTCTCTACACTCCCAGTTTATTGTTTTGAGTTTGTATATATGTTTGGGGGAGAAAATGTAAACAATTTCGGGCACTCTATTTATCCTCGTACTATTTCAAATGCTTAATTTTTGAATCCTCTTTTTTTTAGAAATTCAATTTTGGAGATGAGTCCGAAGCAAATGTAGGCCTCCTTTCATCCCTGGTGACAGAATTAACTTCAACGGCATTCAAAAAGACGTTGGAGAAGTTTGCCCGTGTGGCGTCAGACAACCCCAAATTAGGGCGCAATTTGAGGATCTTTATACGGAGATTGAGCAAAACCCATCCGGATGAGGCTTGCCGGTCGTATCTAACCAAACTATTTTCGGATTTGAGAGACTTATTCCCTTGAAACTATTCTCTCATTATTAGATTTTCACCTTGTATAAAATGTGTATAGTATTATTATAATGACCGTCTTATTTCTAATCTGCAGAAATTTGTGGATTTGGACATCCATTTATAAATTGTATTGGAGAGGGTTAATTTGGCTATTACTGCGTTTGTCTAAGTAATTCAGAGTTAGAGGAGAGTTATGGTCGGACTTCATATCATTTGCATTTGTTGGTTTTGAGCTAAAACTCAATTTGCCCCATATCTGGTATCTTACCATATTCATACTGGGGACAAGAGGAAGTAATCCTGTTTCATCCGGTCGGTCATCGCTGTAGATTCCCGCCGGTAGAATTTTGAACTTATGACAAGCTGAAGCGAATGGTTTGGGCGTGAGTATTACCATTATTCCATATTGTGTTCATGCAAGGTGTCTCAAGATAAGTGTTGTCAGTAATATTACGAAGTTGCTACCGCCACTTTTTAGGAATAAGTCACGTAGGTTTTCATATTTTTAAGCATAGAAGGGCATCAAAACACAAAAACGGCATACAATCCTGCGAGGGTCAAAGTGAGGGAGTGGATACGAAGCATATTATTGGAATGACGACACCAAAGGTCGGATTTACCTGAATTCCGTGAGCTTTGTGCTCTTCCTGTTCCCCTAAGCCGACTTCATTTTTCGACCTTATGATTCAACGTTCTGATTATATTTGCTTGAGATATTGCTATATATGGCATCTGAGTTCGTTTGCATTGCCTTACGGCTACTATTTCCAAATTCCATTCGTGTCCTTTCGTCTACAGTTTGGCTAACTTTACTGCAACTTACTCAAAAGCCTCTTTACAGCATTGTGCAAACTCCCCACCGATTTTTTTAAGTTAAAGGTGTCCATTATATCAACTTTTTGGGAAATTTATAACTTTTGTCAAATCAAGTGGATAATGAAGATATCAGGTTACAACAGAAGTTCTGTTCATTTATTAATTTTGAATTAAAGTGAAAATTTCATCAAAAGTACATTTGTTTAGTGATCAACATAGTCACCATTTTTGTTAATTACATTTTGCCACAAGCTTTCTTATTCCTTCTTCATTGAATTTAGACAGTTTGGACTCAAAAAAAGAAATTAGCTTCATTTCGACCTCTTCCTTTGAAGTAAGCCTTTGTCCCATTAAATGATTCTGTAAGCTCCTGAAAAGATGAAAATCGGCTGGTGCAAGATGAGGAGAATATGGTGAGTGATGCATGATCTCCCATCCAAATTTTTTAACAAGATTTTTGGTTGCTCCTGAAGTGTGGGGTCTGGCATTGTCATGGTGCAGAATCACTGCTTTTCGATTGATCAAAGGCCATTTTCCCGCTGTTAACTGCTTTTAACCGAGTTAGCTGCTGTCAGTAAACTTCACATGATATTGTTTGATTGTCACCCATTAGCTCATAATAAACAATTCCTTCAAATCCCACAACACACGCAAAATAATTTTTTTCAAGTCAGTCCACTTCTCAGTTGTGGAATTGGCTTTGAACCACTGTCTTGAATTAGCCACTGTCTTTTGCGCTTAACATTGTTGTAAAGGATTCACCACTTTTCGTCGCTGTCAGTTATGATTCGGTGTAAAAAAAGCGCTTGAAGTTCACGAGAACGCAGTGAAACACAACAGGTCACACGCTGTTGCTCGTCGATTTCTGACAAACCGTGTGGGGGGCTCATTTCCCAGCCTTTGAGACTTTGAGTTAAGTCTATCATTTCCCTATATATGGTCATATGACAGCGTAGTTCTATAGCAGTGCAGGTTGGATTTTCATCAATGGCAACTTGCAGTTGCTCAGAATTGAGTTTTGAGCATCCTGCTCTCGATTTGTCTTTCAGGCTGAAGTCATCCTTTTTGAAACCATCTGCAGAAAACCATCTTCTGCAGGTCTTTTCATTCACAACATCATTTCCATAAGTGTCTTTGAGTGTGCTTGCTTCTCAGCTTGGCGTATTTCCTTGTTGAAATTGAAACAGTAAAATATGCTTGATATGGACTTTATTTGGAGTGTACATTGGGGCTAGAAATAGTTATTAATAACGATAATTATCAAATAATCTGCCACTAGTTGTTAGACAGAGGTCAATTTAGTAAGTACGGGATTAAATGTGACAAACTGCCTATAAACAGCGTCGACGGTTGCTCTTTAAATTGTGAAATAAATTTGTTAATATAAAAGCTATCACTGCCAGATATCATGTTGAAACCCCAAGTCCCTTCCACCGTATCCTTCTTCGTTAATTACTGAGGTGACAAGCAAATGCGGTTATTTAAAATGGGGCTTATCAAAAACTTCCAGAAAATTAATCCGTGGTAATACCGAATAGTGCTGTTCAACGTCACTTGCCTCATACCAAGAAACTATTTACGAAGCCTCTTATTGAGATTGCAGTTTAAATAACAGTTAAATATAAAATTTTTGAATTGAATCTTCGGTACCGCGTTCAGCAAAATGAAATGTTTGTAATGGTGGCTTAAGGAGCCTATGGGACTCTATTTAGATTAAAATTTGTATTATTGTCATCTCCGCTATATTAAAATGCGAACTGCGGAACACTCTCTAAGAATATTTTACTATATGAAATGCTTTGGAAAAAATCGGACATGAAGCGGAATGACTTTTTGACGCCCTGCCGTTGTTCTCAGTATCCGTTTGTTTTTTTGCTCTAATTTTTACAAATTGTAAACTTTTTTATTATTATTTATTAATGAAAAAAATTAATCTTCTTCAATTGTTCACCTACTGATTTTGCTATTATTCGACCAATTTTTTTGACATTCAATATAATCTAGGACTGTACATTCGTAATATGAGCACAATTTAGAAATGATTGGTCATTTTTTAAATTTTGAAGTAATCTACGTTAGTTACTTTCGGCTGTCCGTATCATTTAAACTGTAATATTTCTTATTCCATTTAAAATTTCTTCAAAAGAACAAGTTCACTTTAATGACTCATAAAACTTTATTTATAACCAAGGTTTCCCAGCTCCCAGTTCAAGTAGTACGATAAAACTAGTACCAAAGAGAACAAACGCGGGGGTGTGTGCAGAGACCTCCTCAACCGATCAGCAATTAAGATCGCTGCAGCCCAGCGCGGTTTTGTATTTAGTGACTAAGCTTTTGACTCACAGAAACAGGGAAGTGATCAATAAACTCTCTCCACTCAGCATCTTTCTGGTTCATACCACTTTGGGCATAGCCTAGATAATTTGGGAGTGAATTGATAAGAGAGGACTCTGCTAGAGGCTATTCAGACGGCTTAGGAGGATTACTTAGGTGTAGCAAAAAGGCTTATTAGTGTAGCATCCGCTACAAATATGACGTCGGAAAAGGTTGTATCAACAAAAGTATGAGCAAGTATAAGTGTAATAGCAGAAAATACAAAGCAATATACTTTGATGATTTCAGTGTATTTACAAACTTGTGTCACTAACTTATAAACGTTAATAAAGTAATTAAAAGGAGGTAAAAGAGAATGGCCTCAAAACTAACGATTTCATACAAAGTTCAGTTGCGATTGATTCCGCTCCGCCTTAAAGTCCTTTATGCCTCGTCTTGGAACAAAATTTTGTATTTGTCTGCATTTTTCAATCAATTATCGTACAAACCACTTTATAATGGACTCCTATTGGAAGCTGCCTTTCACCCAGAAATCGTCAAGTTTAAAATATCGGGCAGTAGCACCACTTCCACTCTGGAGTTAAATGGTGTTTATTTGGCACAGGGTTCGATTTACGGCTAATACAAATCAATACATTAATTTATTGATTACAAAAAGTAGTATGTAATACAATTTGAAATAAATTTTGTATTTTAATACCGCTGATAAGCCGATTGGTACACAAAAAATACAGTGATGAATTGAAACTTTTCAGTAAATCAAGTAGGAGAGTGAAAAATAATTATATAAAAAATATTTTATTTTATTTATTAACACACAGGAAAATCAATAATGAAATAAGATGAGGTTAAATTGTGATAAATGTCGTAATTTAATAAAACTTATCAATTAAATTAAAAGTTTCCCAAGTGCTTTGTCCTATTTTTCCGATCAGTAAAATAGCACAACCTGCAAGTCCGGAATTAGGAGTTGGTATTTATGGTGTTTCCATTGCCATAAATACTTCTCGGAACATAATGCGGTGATGTTGTTGGAGTTGGATAACAACCAACGGCTTCCAGCTAACAAAGTACGGCAACAATAAGTCACCAATTCGTAGCTGTATGAGTAAGAGCTGGCAACAATTGTGAAGCAGAACACCGAGAGTTGAGTAGATCAAACATGTATTCAAGGAAGCCACAATGAGTAACAGAGAGAGGGAGAGAAAGAGGGAGAGTAGCGTGCTGAGGAAGAGAGGAGATGAACAGGACGTGTAGGAGTCCGCACTGACCAGTGTGTGTTGTCTGGAAAAACAAGAGTAGCTTTATATGAGTCACTTGAGTGAGGCCACGCCAGAGCATGAGTGCAGATGTGCCTTTTACGTGAAGCGAGGCGGTTGTAGAAAAGAGGGGAAATTGATGGACGCGTTTAGACATGTCAGACAGACAGGGGTTATGCGACATAGGGACATAAATGAGGTCACTCCAACTTGGTGGGCGCATTGTCGAGGTATCATCGTGGAGGCTGTGAATAAAAGGTAATTCCGGAAAATGCATAGAGAGTTATCCTTCAATGTAAAGACTTATCTTGCACATTAGCTTGCACGGTAATAGTCCGTAAAATCAAAGTATCCGGGTTCCGATTTCACTTCATTTTAATGTTATTCTGTAATTGATCTATTAAATTTGATTTAATTCAATTTAAGGTTTTATTAAAGGCTGCTAATTGCTAGCTAAATTCTTATCATGATTTCTTGGACCTCCTGTTCACCCAAATTAAAAGTGGTTACCATTTTCTTGTTTGTGCATAAAGGTAAGGAAACAATGGATTCTCCACTTACAGTTTTTAAAAAGGATCACATTTCTTTATATTATCCTTAGTTCGTATGATCGGAAATATGTTTAATTAATACACGAATTAGAAACTATTTGGGAACAGAGATATATCGGGGGAGGGGGAGGAGGAGGGGGGAGGTAAGAATTTTGGAAGGTCTGGACTTCACTACGACTTTGTCCTTTTTCAACTCCAGGAAAATGGAGAATTTCATTGCGTTTGGGAAATTTTCTAAACTAACGGGGAAAAGTTGAACTACTTTTTATGAATGAACATTTCCGATGACTTACAGTTTTACTACCTCCTATTGCACACTTTAGAATCAATTACAGACTTCGTATTTATTATTTCATATAAAAATTACTGGAAAAAGTCATAGATGACCTCAATTAGTAATAATTATGTCAAATAGTATTTTTAAATTAAGGGGGAGGGGCAATGAAATGCTTAACAATCTTTTAATTATACTCGGGTAAAAAGGAGATTTCAGGGCTTATCATGTGCGTAATTACATTCTTTAATTAACTAGTGTGATGCATCAAAGGGAAATCTTCGAGTGAAATACCATAATCGCTCATATGATTGCACTGACTCCAACTTGATCGAATTTTTAATGGAGAAATGAGAAATAAATAGAGACTAGAAAGTAAATTACTCAGGAAATTTTTGAGAATCTAATTAAGATATTTGGGGGCGATAAAGTTTGAAAAAGATGGATAGTCACCCACTTGTAGATCGTGTAGAATTTTGTCTCATGACCCATGTCCTATCTATCTATTACTCACGTATTTTAGATTTGATGACTGTCATCATTAAAATGTAATTGAAGTTTTATTCATTTAGTTAGAATAACATTTCCAGAGGGCTGTATAAGCTTTATTATGCACCATGAAGGTTGGATGAAAATGAAATTCGGAGTTCTTAATCCGTAAAATGGGAGATTTTTTACATCTCCATGTGTGTTTGCTCATATACCTACACGGATGCCAATCATTGCGCGGAGACATCAACGGCCAGACCTGAATAGTAAATCAATTGAGATGGCCTTGAGACCACATCCGTAGTGATCTAACAGCATGAATGATTTGGCCACTGTCTACATGGAAGCAGTGTGCAGTATTGTTTTGAAAGTGACTGGAAGAACTTCAGTTTTTATGAATAAGCGTTTGCAATCGTCTCCATTGACTTAATTTTATGTTTCTAAATTAAGATAACTATCATTTAGGCTTCAATGGAGTGCAAACATCTTATGATTTCAAAATTCAAGTGAAAGGTTAAAGCAAATTTGTTCAACGTTTGTGCATTTCTCAATTTGATAGGTACATATATGCATTTTCAAATTATTTGTTACCCCCTTCAGCTAGTCAAAGAATGCACATTTTAAATAGCAATTTCGATTAAATTTTAACTATGTTATATTAAAAGAAATAATATATATTATATAATAATGTAAAAAGTTTACACTGTAATTAAGAAATTCACTTCATGTATAGATTAAAATACTCTTGTAAACATGTGCCGAAAACTTACGGTTGAATGATTCTCAAGCTCATTTGGGGAAGCGTTTTCCACCACTTATCTTGGATAAACAGGGGCTTCATATAGCATCCCTGGTGAAAGACTCACATCTTGCCACCCTCAGCGCGATCGACCATTCCGCTCACTGGGTGTGCGCTGACAAGGATCAAATCCCCAACCTCTTACGTGAGAGGCAAGAACAGTGGCCAATGTACCACAGATTAATGAATGTCCATTTTAAAGGAAGAAGTACAGCTCAACCCAGGTAAGTTCAATTATGGTGTGACAGCATCATTTCCAACTAAATCTCGACAAAGCGCTCAGCTGGTGTAAGGAAGGATTTGAATCACTTAATACACTGAAGGTTCTATTAAACGAGGTTCTACAATCAGAGGCAAATAATAAATTCCCATTTACTAAATTATGTGAATACATGCCCAATCATTAACAGATTGGGGCCGGGATTTCTGAGTACGTATATTTATATGAAAAATTAAATCACTCAGGTTTACATTTGATACTATATCATACCCTTCAGTACACTTATAAGTTATTCAGTGTACTGAACTGGTTCAACAGTTAGATTCTTAAAGTCCCCCTCCAGTTCCAGAGCTAGTACTGCAGTTAAGAATTTCAAATTAAGTACTTATTGGCTATTTTTTACCACAAGGCTAGACAAAGATTCCGCCGAAATTCATTACTCGTGGGTTAGGGTTCCATCAAACCCAAAAGTCATTTGAATATATTGAAAAATCCAATTGATTTTACAGGCTATTTTAGGAGGCTAAAACGGTTTATTTGACTCTATGCATCAAGATAATCGATAATCAAAATTTGAACATTATTTTCATAAAATATAGTAACACTAAATTTCTTGCATATCTGAAGTCCGATATAAGATTGTATTAATTCCCAAATATTACACATTAATAATTAAAACGAACCTTTTTGGACAAGACTTCAAGGTAACTTTGTGATTATTTTGATTCAAACAATTTTTCATATCATATACTACATCACCCATCTTTACAAACCTTACCTGAGCAGTTCCTCGTTTCAGCGTGGAGAATATCGATCGAAGAGAGCACGTCATCCCGCAAAAGGTATGATTACGCTCTTGAATGCTACCATTTCACCAATGTGAGCAACCCTCAAATTCTTTTTAATCGACAAACTGAGCATTAATATTTCTCCAGTAAATAGTGCTATTTTTCAAACAAAAACAAAATTTCCAGAAAAAAATAATGTAGAATGATAAATTTTGTGTTTTTTAGTTCACCTTTTAAGTTCTCTAACATTTAATTCAGTTTTTAAGATGTTGACCCCAGAATCCATTAAGCGGGATTATCAAAAAACGGAAAGCACAAAATGTAAAAAATAAACATTTTATTTTGATTTAATGTATCATTTATTAAGTTAAAATTAAAAAATTAAATAAAATGTTAAAACTTATCATTTTAAAAGTGTCCGAGATGTAATTATTCATTATTTTGGATTAATATGGTTTTTTTACGTTCCTTTATATTGGTGTACCACGGAAAAGTAATTACTTGAAAATATTGTCAAAATAAAGCGATGATCGTTTTATACCAGTTAGATATAAAAAAATTAATCGATAATTTGTACATTGCCGTAAAGAGGTACTCAAGGTTGTTGAAATGAAGTAAAATTATCTCTTACTGGAATAAGTCGTTGGAGTGTGAGTAACAATTAACAACAGCAGTAGCGGTCACCAATTCGTAGCTGTTTGAGTAAGAGCTAACAACAATTGTGGAGCAGAACACCAAGAGTTGATTAGACCAAAATGTGTTGAATGAATCCCGACAAAGGATTCAAGATTGTAGGAGAGAATTGGGGCACGAAGGCAGTTAGAAGACGGCGAAGGAGCATGTGTTTAACAAGCCTATGTCTGCGTGTATATATGTGTGGGTATAGAACAGCTGTTTGTATGAGTCTCTTGGGCGAGGACGCGCCTGAGGACGTAAGTTCATTGTGCTCCTAAGGCAAAGAGACGGCGATAGAAAAGGGGGGAAGGGGGTAACATGAGCAGATGGAATGGCTCCGGATATCGCCATGGGGAAGCTGACCCTTTGCAGAGCTCGTTCGAAGACCACTTAATTAGCTTATTCCGCTAACTAAAACCAACCACTTGAGGACACACGCTATTTATCCGCAGGGAGCTTGAGGTTATAGCAGAGTGAACCACTCAAAATACCATTTTAGGGCCGAGATAATTAGGTCTCAGCGAATAGTGATGACATAAGCGAACATTTTTGAAACGCGTAGGGTTTCATCCTTCAAAGTATAAAGACAAAGTACATATTTTTGGAGGATTTCGGCGAACTGAATTGACTGAACAGTCACTCAGTTAAACAAGCTGGTCACTGAACTTCATATTTAACGAATATAATTCTATTTAGGAAGTTAAAGTCTGAGAATGTTCTATGGCAAACTGAAAGCAAACACAACTTTAAAAATTGCGGCTTTTGACGTCGTCACTTTAATAGGTGCTTCTGATCGGCTCCTCCATTGCAGTGCTTGCGGCGATCTATACTGGACGTCAAATTTGCATTTGAAGGAAGTTCTTATTTTACAAACTTCTAATAAATTGGAAGCTTTTTGATTAAGACGATATCATACAACGAGGCATCTCAAAAGGGAAAAATGAAGCCTCCTTCATAACCAACGTTGCTTCATAATCATTTTTATTTAAATCGGATTTATAACTGCATTGTACCCAGACTTCCACTTTTTAGATTATACGAACTTTTACTCCACTAACTTTTAAAGAGCTTATTTCCAGACATGTTGTTCGTTTAAAATTTGATTCCCAGCGCGCAGTTAAAAAAACGACTTTTGTCCCATTTCAGACAAGTATTTTTCAGCGCTTCAGACTCCTCGAATGCAACATACAATGAGGTCCTGTTCGTTGTCTAAATTATTGAAATAATGATCAAAAAGTGTCAAATTCCAGGATTCTTAGAGTCCTATTTAAGACAGAAGTGATTTAAACACCACGAAAGATAATAATATCCAAAATTTTGACGTTAATTCTGCTGCAAACTACCTTCAACTTAGAAGTGTAGTAGTCTTTTACAAGGTCACCAATTTGTAGTAGTAGAGTCGCCAGTTTGTAGAGGGCCACCAGATTGTTGAGGGTCACCAATTTGTTGTAGTAGTAGGGTCACCAGTATGTAGCGGTAGATTGCTGACAGTAAATGAAAGAAAAAGAACACCAAGGATTGCGTTGACCAGGTCGTATTGAACAAAGCTCAGTACAGAGTCTCAAGGGAAAAATAGGGAATTGGAGGAGAAGGACTGAGCTATGGAAGAGGCGTTGGACGAGCTAGGGTCCCTTGGTGTCTGTGTCGTGTGTGTCTGATGGAGGCTATTTGTAATCGACACTTTGAGTGAGAACACGCATAAGGATATAATCGTATGCGTGCTTTAATTGGTCGGGACGATTATAGGAAAAGGAGGGGCCAGTGCAGACAAGACTGGCTAATAGCAGGGTCGACTAAGCGGTGTCTGCTACTATCGTCCGAGGTAATGCTTACCTTTTCCGATCGATGAGAAATAGGTCAGCTGAGGACACGCGATGTTTGTCTATGGAGTGCTTGGGTCAGGAAAGGTTAAAAGTTTACAGACATTACTATAAAGACAAGATAATCAAATTTAGTGATGATTAGAGATGATGTAAGTTAAATATTTCGGAGAAGAAAGATTCATCCTTCAGAAGAATGTGTGGTAAAATCAGTAATTTAAACTCTGTGTAATGTGGGATTTTATTAACTACTCAACTATTTGGTCGATTCATAGTTTTTCCATTTAAAACTCACCACTTTCATGAAAGAAAACAGAAAATGCTATTATTACGCGTAAAATTAGGCTCTTTATTTATGTCTCTGCCGTGTCATTTCAATTACCGAATGAATGTTTATGATGCCTCTTAGACGTGGAAGTAATAACAGTAATCTAACCGCTCTATTTGGCTGCAGAATCCCTAGACAACAGCTAACCAGGAGGAATTAAGACTAAAACAATAACGCAAATTGATCGTAGAAATCGCGATTTAAAACAAATAAAAATTTGCTTAATAACCTAACCTGACGGGGAAGCAACCTTATCATTAATAATAATTCGATTTCATAAGGGCACCATTACAAGAGTATGTTCATAAACCACTCGTAATTGTGATTATTAATCCCTGTGAAATCGAAAAGTATAGAAATTAAAAGGAAATCTTTGTCCAAATTAAATCAAACATGGTGTAAATTAACTCGCCCTATCCGCAGGAACATCAAGCCCTGTTCAGTTCAGAACTGCAGTCATCCCAGCTGATTAATATCATGTAAGATCGTTCCGCTTTCTCAATCTTTGGGAAAGTAAATGAATCGAAGTGGGAAGACCTATCATCATTAATTAAACAACCCGGGAATAAGCACTGCTGGATACTGGAGCGTGAGCTACCCTATTCTAAATATCGAATAAGCTGAAACTCTGGTACCTTGAATTTACTCCCAACTTCTCTTCGATCCACTCACATTTACCATTTACTGAACTTGCTGTCGTATGTGTATGTACACAACTTTTGGAAAGAGAAAAATTGATACAAGAAATGTTTTTGTGGCAAGAGAATGGATGGTTCTAGATTAAGTTCCACATTTTAATGATGGAGTTATTTTTTATTTCAAAAAAGGCAAGAATATTTTGATATGGAAAATATTTAAGGTTATCAGCTGGTTAAGAGGTTTTTTCTAATCTTATGCGGGTTTTTTGAAAAGCATGCGAGTAAGTTACTTGAACTGCCTTTATGCTTTCAAAACAAAAATCGCCTTACATATCACAAGCCTAAACTGAAAATGTTGACAAATTTATGTTTATTATTTTTGAAATTTACTTAACCTTATTTAGCAGTTTTCTCGAAAAATGTTTGTTATTTTATGTTAACGGAAGCTTGTTGGCTGTGGTCAGAGAGAAGCAGGATGAATGTCAAATAGGATAAAGACACACATCCGTCCTTAACTTGAGTACGAGTACAGTACTTATTGTACATTATTATAAAATTAATAACTGTATTTCATTTATTTCTTCATATTGTTTTGAATTGAATTATCGCAAACTCGTTGAAAATAAACTGAAATGACAAAATTTTAGTTTTGGTTAGAAATAGTTTTTTACGCTTAATATGGATGATAAATAATGTAGATTTTGACCACATGAAATAAACAACTGTTTGCTTTGTTATTTTGAACGCTTTGGCGCAAAATTTAAATTTTAAAATTAGACAGCTGTTTTGATCTCAATTTTAAGGGGAAAAAAGTAGGTCTAGCCAGCGAAAACTAACTTGAATGTAATAAAAACTAAAAACTCATAAATATTCATTGCCATTTAAAAATTTTCTTCATTTTTCTAATTTTAAGCTGTAAGCACTTTGTAAAATTCCGATTATATATTTGTCCTTATTTTCACTGGTTTTCTACAAGGCTCAACTTTTACCTGCACCTTTCATTATCAAAATGCATTTTTTATCAATCAATAAATTTATATAAAGTAATTAACTAGAATTTTTTCGTTTTAACTAGTTAATCCCCCATTTTCATGTCTTGTTAAAAGTTAATTTATAAGAATCTAACATTTCTGAATATTAATGACATGAGGGTTGGGGAAGTGATGGGACACCAGTGATCAAAGACAGGCTGATGAGTCTATGTTTTATGTCTAGAGATGAACAATTCTCGCTACCGGCTATAATCAGTATGCGGATACAGTTCGAGAGTTAATTAGGTGGTGTTTTACGAATAATCGAGCTTAAAACGTGGACAAGTGTTTGCACATTTTTAGCGTTTACAGCTGGAAAATTCTGCAGTATGTGGCTTTTGAAAGTGATATGTTTCTACAACTCGTTTTTCCGGCTCTTTTAAGTGATATCGGTAACTAGCGTAGGCTTTAAGGGTATTAAAATAACTTTGACAATACCTTTTGTTTGTGACTAGTTGCCAAATTCAACTCCAGATAGAAGTGGCAGATCACAATTATAGAGTAAACTAGATAAATAAACTGACTTATCCTTAAGAAAGCTAAACATCACTCGGTTTATATAAGGGGGAGAGATTAAGGAGAACGAATTTTGAAGGATCAAAAGTTCAAATGCTTAATGATTGAGAATTGATGGTTGAAAAGTGATATAATGAAAGGCTGGTAATATAGGATCCCAGTGATGAGATTGTAAAATTTCTGCAAGTTTTCAAATTTGATCTTATAACCGCTTGCTTCTCTCTTTCCTTTTTATCACGAGTACCTATTGTGCTACTCAATACAGTCATTAATTGAGTATAATTTTAATTAGATTGAACTGTTTGTGTAATATAAACAACAATTTTTGCATAAACATAAGTTTCACTATCATTCAAACTGCACCTTTAAACTAGGAAAACAATTATTTTAACCCCTAGAAAGGTTACATAAAATAACCGATATGGTTCTTCAGCCGTATTACAGCAATAAATTTCCCTCAAAATTCTCTCATACCTACGTTGTTTCATTTTATGCTGCTATGCGATGACAGTGAAGTTTTAGCATTTTTTTGTTATGTGGAAAATATATGCTTATTTATGCATACAATCCATTATTACAACTCTACTTAAACAGTCAAAGTAGCATAACAAATAGTTGAAAGTGGTGATGTAGAAGACGGCAACCCAAAAGATGACCCGAGACATTTTAATCCTTCATCAAGGTGGGGCCACATTTTCAATAATATCATCTCTTGAAAACACTTCTTAACCGGATTGGACAATTTTTACCGAGAAAATTAGTCATATTTACATAAAGAGGCTGAGTCCTGTTTATGAGAGTAGTCGGAATAGGGTATCTGCACACAAGAGAAACCAGATAATATGTTGAGGGCCAAATGCAATGCTACAGAGAGAGAGAAAAGAAAGCGAGGCATTTAGAAATAAAGAGGCAGAGAGATACAAAAAAGAGGGCTAAAAGTAGGAGGGGCTGTAGATGGTGGGGGCTGGATAAAGTACCTGATTGTAGGGATTAGAAGAGGCGGGCTACGTAGATTAGTGGTAGAGCCCTAAACGTCTGAGTCAGGGAACGATATTGTCTGGGCATATAGAGATAATGAGTCGATAAATATCGTTGGATTAGTTAAAAGATACTATGAAAATTCGAATGGAAATTCGTGAGGAAGCGTCCCTTAGAAACGGCCAATCAACTTATGGAAATTTGATCGGAAATATAATTAGTTCAACAATTCGCTTTAAAAGAGGAGCTTAATCATTTGATTATCCAAATTAAGGACATCCATCATTCCTCCTTGCCTCGTTTACAAGTCTATAAGATGGAATTCTTTATTTAGTTCATAAATTTCTCCAGAACGTTAGTAGACGATTTTCAAAATATTTATTTAAATTAATATTGTGAAAAGTAAACTAAAAAGTCATTTTAAAATGGTCCCTCTCATTTAATTCAGCAGTAGAGAAATTAATGAAATACGACGCCTTTTCGATCATTTCACTCGTTGCCTCGAGAATAACGCAGGGAGGCAAGTTTAATTTATCATTTTGTCGGCCGAATCACACACAATTGTGTCTAATTTGGATTAATTCTCGAAGAAAATGAGCGCAGATTATACTATTACGAATGTATTAAGGTTTATAAAAACATATTACAAATATGCATATAAATCTTAATGAAAAAATTGGACTACGTGGATATCTTATTATTAGAAATAAAACAAGGAATGTAGGATGCCATCTTAAATATAACAAAATTAAATCTCTGTTTTAATTGCATTAGCAATAGTGTCCTCTAAACATAAACTGATAAATACTTATTTGTCCTGAAGGGAGAAGAATAGGAGATTCAAAATATAAATTCAATAAAGATTTTCGTATTAGCTGGGAAAACAGCGATATTCATTTAACTACAGCAAAGGAGATTGAAATACAAGACGTGGATCAGTAAAGTGGCAATATTAAATAAACACGAGCGGACCTCCGATAATAATAAAATTTGGAATGACGAGCCATAAAAATAGAAGGATTTAAATGCCGTACAAACTATTTCGTTTATTGTGTAGTTGAAAAAAGAAATCCTAACATATGGTCATGAAGTCATTATAGGAATTTCCAAATGTTAGTTGAGAGTGAATAATATTATAATCAGTCGAAAAGTGAACTAGGAAGCCATGCGTGAGAAAATAAATAGCCTATCTTTGCTGCCCTTTAATTGTGGATAAACTGAGTTTTACTGAACAAGCATTAATTAAGGCATTGATCGCATTATTATCACAGCATACACCTATTTAAAATATCGGCAGATGGTTACCTGCTCTAGGTTAATATGAATTCAACTGAATGATTTACCTACTTTTGTTCGTGGAAATGTTCAAAAGACGCGTTTGTTAAATTGCAATGAAATTAATATTGCTCAAAATTTTGTAATTTAAAACTCATATAACTTAAAACATCAATCAATGCTGACGACATTATAAATAGTGGATATCAGAAGACGGCTAGTACTCCGAAATGATAGGCCGTCGTCAAATACATATATTACAACAAGGAGTTTGTGCCAATTGATACCCGTTCAGATGCTATACATCACACGGAGATATCGACGACCAGATGTGGCTGACACCTCGCGAAGGAAAATTTGATTAAGAACTTTATTTTCTATCCATTAATTGAATAGGCATCAATTGACACCTCCGATCCGTGCCAATAACATGAGTGAATTAACTCCTTTCTTCATCGTGGCTCTGGTTGATACTACAGAAATTAAAACAAATATCACATTTTTCTCAGCAAATGGGATTAAATACAGCTCTTGCTGAAAAATCTAGTCTTAGGGGTAATTAACTATGAGGAAGAAGTTAAACAGATTTAATTTGAATGTCGTAATTTTAAGATATTTGTCAATAATTTTACTTTTAAATAAAGTAAGGTGGTATTTTTTATTTAAATTTATTAAAAAACATGACCGACATTTCAGTTTTAATGTATCACACAGATACAATAACTTCAAATACGGCTGTCTTGCAATTGATGTAATTTTGGTGGTAAAATGAGTTCTGATGACGATGAAATTTATTTTGATGCTCCAGAGGATGTCGATGAGACAGAATTGTCCAAGTAATTTATTTACTTATTTTAATTTTTTAGTTTAAATCTTCCGTCTACTCCTGAACGTGAATGCATTCGTAATCGTATTGAGTCTCTTAAGAAAAGTGCTAGGAAATTTGATCGAAATTCATCGATTTCTCAGTATCCGCGGTATGATTCCATTGAGCCTGCCTCTACGGTGGTATGAAATATTTTAATTTTATCTTGCTTGTCCCAGGCTCCAATTTTAGATTCTCCCTTCAATACTATCCCTTCTGATTTAACATCTCCTCGACTCCTTAGTCGTACCTTCCCAGAGAAAGGTTCTTTTATTCCAAATAGTAATTCTGATTTTATCCAAAATACCTATGGAAGTGATTTTGAGGCATATGCCAATGTTTGTTCCCATACCATTCAACAGACATGTTTTTCTCCCCCTGTTTTATCCCCTCTTTCTTTCGGACAATCTACTCAACCAATGTCTTCTGCTCCTGAAGTCTGTTTCCGTCGTATTCAACATTCAAGTAGAAAAGGCTACGTAAAATCCTGGTCTCTGGATGCGACTGGCTGTCGACCTCAACTATTTTTTTCGAATGATCGGTCAAGTACTTTTGTTTCACCTAGGGTACGTTTATTTATTCCTAATCCTGCTGTAATACACTGGCCTTGCCTTTAACATTATTGATCAGTCAGTTGTTTCGAATTAAAAGTATTCAATTCTAACCCCTTTGTTATTTAAATTTACACTTAAATTTCAATGTTGAAAACGCTTTGATTTCCAAACTGAATATCTACTAAAGTAAAGTTATTCACTCTCTTGTAATTCTTAATTTTCTATTTGAATTTGATTTTATTAATTTAAACATTTTTTAAACCAGATCCTACTGCCCAAGCTATTCTTTTGTATAAGTCTAGTAAAACATTGTGGAACGTAACTTGTTGCTGCATTTTTGTACAGCAGTTCATTTCCTCATTTAAGTCTGCTTTATGGGCGTTCTCCTATTTTTTTCAGTCAGAATTGTCTTGATTTAATTTTTACTTCTTGAAGGAGTCTAAGTGCACTTGTACATTGGTTGTTTGTAATTTTTTTAGCTAATTTTAATTTTTATCTCTTTTTATTGCTTTTTTGATTAACTAAATCGAGAATAAATGTTGATTAGTTCAATTAAATAAGGAAACTTTGTAGAATTCGTATTTGTCCCTCTTAATTCTTACGCATGTGATTCTTTTAGTATTTGGATAAACACAAAGTGCAATTTATTATTGCTTATGTAGGTGAATCGAGGAGTTAATAATTTGTAAATCGAACGGAATGCTTAATGACAGTATTGCGTTTTTCGCACACTGGTATTTGTAGGTCTAATTCTAACAGGAGTCATAGAGGTGATGTCTAAATAGGAATCGAATAGCTTTAATTACAAAGTGAGAAATAACATGGATCCATTTAGGGATACCTTAACATATATAATTGGGGGCAGTAGTTTTTGAGGAGAACAACTACAAGAGAACAGCACTGAATGTGGATACTTCACCAGGAAACTGTAAGGAGACCATGATTAGGAGGAAAGTTGCTACATAATAGGTCAGTTCATAACTATATAAGTTGGTTTGGGACATGAAAGTTGCTTGTTGCTTTTACTTATCTGACATCTCGAGTTCGAGGTCCATATGTATATGTCTATCGGTTGGACTTTTCAACCCCGCTGGTTAATGTGCTTCTAAGGCAGATTTGTTGATTGGATACGCTTTATTTCTCTTTAAATAATTGAAATGCCATTCGCTAAACTAGGGCAATCGGAATTAAAACAGCTGTAAAGGACTTATTCCGAAATATCTGTGGATGTTTCTAGTTTTATAACTCTCTACTTCAGTAAACCATTGCTAATCAGAATGCTATTGTCGTCTTCTAATTCGACAGTGCATCCTATAAGAGGTATATGCTCATTTGTAAAGAAATGGAATAGTTTGTCCTGAAAATATTAAAATATATTGAGGCACACTCCAACTTATCTAAAGAGGGAATGAGATTTACTATACCGTAAATAAACCGAAATTACTCTTATGTCTAAGAGGTTAATTATCACAAATGTTCCATTGGTGGAGATATTTGGTTAATGGTACTTTTCTTTGTTTATTTTAGGTCCCACTTCCTATGGAACCCCTTCTAGATCATTCCGAAGGCTCTGAAATCGGTATGTCAGTCTTTGTTGCCCTGATGTTAGTCAAGGCTGTGTATAGTTGATGTACACTTAGTTTAATGGCCATTCATCCAGCCTTTTCAAAGCTTGATTGAACAAATGGTAGATTGCTAGAGCATATTTCATATATTCTCATCCATTTTTTTGTTTTCCTTGACTCCGTGGAGTTATGTAATACTCAGTCCTTTCTCTTGGCAAACCGCGCTTTCTTAACTGCTTTATTCGAGCTTACTAAACCGAAAATAGTGTGACAGTAGAGAAGGTATTAGAAACGTTTATTCAGCTTATATCCGAAGAGTAGTATACGCGTCTGTTGAAATTATTATGCTCCTCTGGAACCAAAAAGTAATTTACTTATAAGGATTAAAGGGGATATTGACCTAGTGTTATCTATTATTTATTGAAAGTTTTCAGTCATTTCCTTTTCATTAGGCTGTCAAACCATGTTTATCCTTCGGTTATTTGTTTTTCACGGCCGATTTATTCATAGTGCTAGTAATTTTTTTAATATTTATTTGCGAATTTTTTTTGATCATTTGATTTACCATTTGTTTTGGGTCAGATTCATAAACCTGATTGGATGGTGCCCATCTAAAATAAATGTTTATGGTAATATCTAAGTTTATTGAAAAAATGGTTTTGGTGAGCATTTTTTATTTTTGACATCTTTGACCACCCAAACTGTCCAAGGTAGACTAAATGATAAATAAATAATAACAAATTTCATCCATGAATTGGATAGTCATATAATTAGTGATTTATTTTGAATCATTTATATTGTTTGTTTTCTTTTTAGCAGTCCTTAGTAAAATCGAACGATTAGTGAATCAGTTTGGTGACATTAATTTGTTATTGTCTTCGTTGTCCATTTCTAGATCGGAGCCCTAACTCCTTCCATTTTATTTGCGATTTTGTTTAACTGACCTAATAATGCTGGTTAACTTGTTTGTGCATCCAGTGGGAAAAATTTTGTTGTAATCAGTGGATAATTCTTCGGTCACGTATTTCTCCTTTCTGTTTGATTGATGTAATTTGTTTGGAATTGTGTTTAATTTTCATTCACTCAAAAATTCTCACTTATATTTCTGTATTTTGAGAGTTTCGGGTTTGTTACTGTAAGCGCTGGTCCTTATCGCCTATGCCCACTACTCCGAGTTAACCTCTTGGTTTCATCAACCCGTTTAGAACCGGGATGAATAATAACGAAGATAAGTGGGGATGAAGAATTGAGCTTACTGGCTCTTTATGTACAAAGGGTGAGGTTTCTATAAAAATTGGGAAAGGGTATTAGTGCCGACGAATAGTAAGTAACCTACGGGTCCCCTACCTTGAAAATAACCCTAAATTCAATTGGTTATTATCATCGATTGATACTTGTTTGAAGTATCCTAGTTACAGTGTCCCTGGATTGGTGATAGCTGTTTAAGAAAGCGAGGCTGTACAATACGTTTTGTCGACATCTGCGTTTATTTAATTTTTTTCGAAAAATTTCCTATTTGAAATATCTGTTGAAGGCTTTTTAATTATTTGATAAAATGTATCGATTGATTAGGGGACCAGAGAGGGGGATTAAAGGAGGGAACTTGCTTAGAATCTGATTTCCTGTTAACATTCTGACGCTTTTAATACCGCATAACACAGTTCGGAACTATATCATGTTACAGTGACAAGTTTACACAGTATTATCGAAAGTCAGATTAAATCTCATACACAGTCGATATTGGGACAACGCTTTACTGAAGAGGAGTTACTTGGGTACCTGGTCTTTGTGGCTCATTAGTCCTCCACTTTCCAAAACTGTTAGAGTCAAATAAAGACAAGGTCACCATTTAATTGTTAATTTTAGGCAATAGTTACTTGTCAGTTCCTCTTCAAATTAAGTACCTTTTCCATTCTATATGATTTGCTTTATTCGTTGTTTCGAACAATTGAATATTATTTAATGAATTCCAATTTGATGTTTCTGTGTAAATGTAGTAGAAACCCTATATAGGAAATTCAAATTTGCATGCCTCTGAGTTTTCACATGCTTTGTCTCTTTGATTACCTAATTTCTTTACATCGCCGACCTGCTCATGTGATTTTTCTCCATCCATTAGCCGCTCTGCCTGTCTAGTGAATGTTTGGATGTATGGTCGTCGCTCTATTCTTGGCACGTTCAGTAGTATGTTCGTCTCTAACATATACACACACACTGTCATCACTTTGCGAATTCTTGCAGACCCTCCTTTAGTAGTGAGTCGAGAAGTGGCACTGAGAGGGGGTGATAATTTTTCTGAGGAAATGTTAACCATCCTTCCTTTTCCTTTCGCCTCCTTCTCTATTCCTACCTCTTCCTCCTACTCACATCCACCAGACAAATCCATTCCCTCACTACAATCCCCTGGCGGCAACCAGATGCAAAGTCAAATAGACGCTTGTGTACAGGCCAATATTACTGAGACAAGTTTGATGGAGCCTACGGGCTCTTTACAACTCGATCCTGATGGTCCTTATCACACTATGATAAGACAAAAAACAGGTGCCTCTACGCTACCCAGTGTTGGGAACAGCTCAATGAACCCCATGTCCCTTGATTACCGCACTCGAACTCTTAGGTGAGTCATTCGGTATTTATAACCCCGCCCCACCTACAAAATGGTTGATTTTTCTAATGAAGTGTGCTATTGTACTTGCGTGTTAGGTACGAGAGTGCTACTCGTAAAACAAGGTGAGAATGGCTGTTGCTATTCCTGTTAATGGTCAACTGATTGTTTAAGTAATTTATGCTATTAGCAGTATTCATGTTTACGTGTGTGTGTGTGTGTGTGTTTACCAATGTTCTATGGCCGATTTTTAATTGTGCTAAATTCGCGTGATTGATGCTCAGCAGATGGGTAATGTTTGAAAGTATTGCCCTGTAAGTTGAAAGTGAAAATTACGCGCATATAAATTTAATTTTATTTCCCCAAAAATGGTTTCAACTGATTAAGCTTTAAAATGCTTATGGTTGTTTACCTATCTGAATGCTTAAATCTTCAAATAACTACAAATTTAGTCAGGTTTTCATAACTAATATAACGGACTATAGTCATTGGGGTTTTTACTATAGTCTTTCCGACCCAGTAAGAAGAAAACCGAAGATCTGCGACTCAAGTGGAGACTTTTCTTGACTTATTAAAAATTGAAACTGTTTATTATATAACTTTGGGCTATGAGATTGATTGACTACCTGATTGGTTAGTAATAGTGGTAATTCGTATTATGTGTAGCAGGGTGAGAAATAGGCTCGCAGATCGTATCATACGGTCACTCAGATATAAAACATGCAGAAGAAAACTTAAAGTCTATACTTTGATTGACTAATGGCCCAGCGGTTAACGTGCTCGTCTACCTAATCAGAGGTCAGGAGGTCGATGCCACTGGAAGGAATGGTCAGTCGCATTGATTAAGTCTGTCTAATAAAGGGGATGGCTGACTTCGAGTTGCAAACATAGTGTGGTTCCCTAACACTTTCCCTCTACCCGAGATGAATAAAAAGGCTTACGGAATTATTATTATTATACGGAATTTAAGCGTGTACTGGTTAACGAAAAAGACTTCCATTTGCGAGTCGCTAGAGCTTATCAGATCACATCATTGTTGGTGCCTGTTTTAATAGGGGCTTTGGCGGTCAGTGATACTTCACCCTGTGTTTTGATCACTTCTCTTTCATTGCTAATAAGGTGTTATTTTTCTCCCTTTTTGAAAAGCAAAGATTTCACACTCAAGTCCAAGTAAGCTATGCAACACCGACTCTACGACTCTAGTCAACTTTTAGCATCTTAAGTAGTGTTAAGTAACCTACAAGCAGGATGTAGTATTAATAAAATTACAATTAGGAATAGTCGGAGTAGTGACCTACTTTTTTGTTATTTTTTTTTCATTCAAATAATAAAGCGGTTCCGTTTTTACCTTTATCATCAATGGGAATTTAGCCAGGACGCCACATTGAAGGCCAAGTAAGCGAAAAGAACACTACGACCCAAACGATTTGCCTAACGCTTTAACTCTCCCTTCCCCTCTCTATTGTCACTCCCACTTGACTTGTTCACTATTTACACCGTTTGAATTTTGAATCGCTTAGTTGCTTTCGCTCTGTTTTCTTAATTCAGGATTTGTGATTGACCTGACTCTTTTGCTGTTTGCTTTTTGCTTCAAGTGCTTCAAGTCTCCATGGTAATGGAAGTCTGGATAAACTGGAAGGTGAACGCAATGGATCACATCGCGGTCAAAATTTTATTTCCGGGTAGGTTAGCTTACTTTATAGCGATGCATTCGATGGTTTTAATTTATTGATTTGATGGTGCATCTTTTAGATTTCGGAAACTCCACACGGCATTCCGGGGAGCTGTGAGTGCGGTTCGGTCAGCAACCAAGGCTACGAAAAGTAAGAAATCTTTTCCTAAATATAAACTGTTCAAATGTGTGACTGTGTTGCTTGCCGATACTGCTTTATGCTGCTGGATTTTTTGGGTAAATATATTACTGTTGTCGTAAGGGCATATGAAGTGGAGAGTTATCTAAGTAGCTGTAGAGTTTCTACTGAGGTACCACATAACTTCTTACGATCTTCACTAGACAGCAAGGTGAAGAAGAGAGATGCCGTTGGTTGGAGAGCTTTATTGAACACCAAGAGAAAGCTCAGAACAATTAGAGGGAGAGAGGGATGCGGTGACGTGATAAATGGGTCGACAGGGGGGTTTTATACTTTAGCGTTGAATATAAACGGATTTGATCAGATGGCTGCAAATGCTAGATCAATCAGAACACCCTGACTCAGCGAGTGAATAGCATTAAGTTTTCGGTATTTCAGGTAACTTAATCAAGTTCAGATTACTTGATCGCGGATCATTACTGACACATCGAACCTCAGGTGGCGATCTGAACCGTAAGGTTCGGCTGACTCATTGTATAAAATATTTAGAGAATATCAGAGAGCATGTTCTTATCTTTTCTGATGTAAAACTCTATTGCGCTGAAATATTATTAGTTTACCAAGGTCACATTAATTGCAGTTGCTCAGATCTAGAAGGGAGAAGGTAAGAGGTATTGGAACTTAATGTACAGCATATTTAGGCATATTGTCTCCCAGTCTTTACTCTAAATCCCAAGTTGCTGATGAAATCTCCTGATGTTTGAGATTAACGATAATTTATTAGGTAATGTTATATTGCATGCTTATTATTAGTTATCTGGATATTTAACAAATCGAATTTCAAATAGACTGAATTTTATATATGGAAGCTAAATAAAACGATTATCTATGCAGATTTGAATTATTAATCGATATAAAGCTTCAAGTTTAAACCGGGAAGGCTAATGAGATCAATCTGAATCACATTAATGACTTAAGTAGTTTATAGAAAGAGCTAAATTAAAAAGCCTTCAAGGCCACCTGAGAAAGCGGTTTTCTATACTCTTTTTGGGTAGAGATGCAGCATCATGGAGTCGCCCTGGTGAGAGACTCTCACTACATGGAAATCGTATTCGTGATCTCTGACTTCGCTGAATAAATAGTCATTTGTCATGAAATATTCCAGAATGTATGAGTAATGTATAATTCAAAATTTCATCAAATATTAGTACCCTAATTATTTGCTTATAATCTCCTATGTATTCAGCTGATGACTTCCTGTGCATCAAGTCTTCTGAAGACGATTTTTCACTTGTGCTCATTTTCAATTCGTTGCGTCATGTAGAACTCACATTAACCCTTCATTTATATACATGGTACGTAAAGCATCTGAGGACACCATACGCACTTTTGGAAAAACAAAAAATGAAATGGTTGAAACTTACAATTTCTCGTAACAAAACATAAACAAACATAATATTTACTTAAGTTTTATTCTATGCATCCTCCTTCGGTTTCTATCACCGACTCAATTCGAGTCCGAAAGCGACTGACCGCAAGCTCTGATGTAGTGGTCTTTATTGATGTTCTCTATTGCTCGGGCCATTAAACTCCATCAGAGAGGGGAATTTGGTGTTATGGGAATGCTTATTAACCTGATGATGAAAATTCTCGACTATCCATCCAATTCTGGGTTTGAGAGCTTTATGAAATGGAGGCGAATCTTGTTCGAAGACATGGGACTTCCTCCATTGGCTACACCGCATATTCAGGACAACTTAACGACAATGATTTGAAGAGTCTCCACATAGACATCCGCATCTGCATTGAAAAAATAGAGGAGTCATGATGTTCCCTTCACTATCAACAACACCGAAAACCATCACTGTTGGTGGAAACTTCGTGCGCATGCATAACAGTTGGAACTTCAATGGGGTCCGCCCGACTATAGCCATTTATCATTTCTTCGATTGAATTTTTCATCCTGATGGAGGTTTTTTCGTCGAAGGAGAACCGAAGACACTCCTGTTCTTCTGGGTGCTTCAATTAGTTTAAGACTGGTTTTGCACGCATCAAACGATTCTCTTGAGTTGTTTTTGTTAATATAAACTAACCTTGCCTAAGAATGTATGGCTTGTATCCGAAGTCTTGATGATCAACATTTCTCATATATTGTCAATCCCTTGGAGACTTGGAGATCTTTGGCAAGATGTCGCACATTGACTTCCCACGACTTTCGTCCATCATGCCAGCAGAGAGTTGACAATACTATTTTCTCTTGCTCGTGGCGGCTAATTCATCCCCATTTTTTCATTTAGCAGCTCCTTTCTAACCCTGTGTTTCGCTTTTAAAGACAGTATGACGGCGTATTTTTCATTTCATCAGTTATAGGGGTATCTAATATGATATGAAAAAATACATTAATTATTATCGGGTTAATTTAAATTAAAACACAGTTACCTCAGTTACCTTACCCTCTATATATAGTAGTAATTTGCAGATCTATTGATTAAAAGTGAAAATCATCTGATTGAGAAATTAACATTCATTGATGGACTAGGTTATCCATTTATGGATATTATTTCACATAGACCTCATTCTGTCATTAAATTCTCAACATTACTAGGGGGAAAATTGTATTTTTGGTTGATAAGCTTACAATCTTTCATCCTTTATCAATTTTCGCTGATTGAGTTAAACAGCATTCCGTTTGTAATTTAGTATCTTTAATTTTCCTGGATTATTGAAGGATCACGTTTATGGACATTCATTTTAGTTAAAAGGAAGGAAGCATCTGTAGGGGAAACGGTTGTGATGTTAGAAAACCTAATTGCTATTAATATAGTTTAGGTGTCTATCTGATTTTGCTAGACTATAATTGACTAGGACCCAGAGAGGGCGAACAGAAGTGCGGTAACTTCAAGATGTTCATGAACTATTTTTGTCCTTGAATTGTATTGCGATTGTATAAAAATTAAATCAATCATTACTGTTGCTAACTTTCAAGTTCCGAATGGCAATGTGATTGGTTAGGCAACGACGAATTGCATCTGACCTACCATGTTGACGTGGATTTGATATTACACTTTTTGTACCGGGAAAGGCATTGCTTCGTCTTCCTATTAGAAACTCATTTTGTTTCCCCCTCTATTTATTATTAATACAGTTGGACAAACTGGATATTGATTTTCTCTTATAAATAACATTTCATTTTTATTGCATCTTGTAATTTCTAAGTACATTGAAGTGCCATGCTTCAATATTCATACCGGAGCTTTTCTATTTGAGAAACTCTCATTCTGTCACCCATTTTTGACCAATATGGCATGGTCATTCTATTAACTGATCCTCATAAACCATATTTCCCTTTATGTGCGTTTGTTTATCTTTTCTCAGTTAGAGAAGTAGATTCATAGAACTCCTCTGGAAAAAGACTCAAATTCTAGCAATCCCTTTATTAAACCGATTTAATCAGTGCAATTGGCCATTCACATCGTTAGGTGTGCGCTGATGAGCATTGAGCCTGATCCCTAACTTAATCGACGGTTGATCTGCACATCTTTTCAAGGAGTACGGTTCTTGTCTTATTAAATCATTTTCAATGAGAACTTAAAAAGGCACATTCTGGTAACAGTGTTCTTTTCTTTTCATTTTTATTAATTTTTACAATTTCAGTTTTTAGTCAAGATGAGCCTTCTTCGGAGGAAGATGACGAGGTTATTGGAAATCAAGGCATTCGGGTGAGTTCATTCTCCCGCCTTCATTCTTTAATCGCACCACCTTCTCTAATTCGCCAACTTTCATTCCATTTCTCTTTCCCCATTATCTATAGTTACGATGTTCACGTAAGATTAAGGGTCACAAGGAGTTTCTACAGATTAGGCTTGTACAAAAGTTGGATAATGAGCACATTGTAAGTTATTCTCTTTTATGGATTTCTGATAAACTTTTTTGGTAGTTTATTTCTTCGCGATTTTTTATTTTTCAGGGAGCTATTTGGGCAATGCGTGTATCACCTTGTGGTCGGCTTTTGGTAAGAAAATTTTTACTTTTCTGTGGTTTGAACTTTTAAAGTGCTCGAGAATTTGCGGTGCGCATGTAAGCACTTGACCCTCAGAGGTCCTGATTTTGTTCTTCAATGACCTGAGTTTCTATAAAGCTGAAAAACACTGCATTTAGTCTGTTACACTTAATACCTTTCACCAAGATGGTCCATCGAATTTATTTTTGATCAAAAGTTCCAGACTGAAATAAACGCTAATAT